>JAEIIJ010004987.1:0-39694 GCA_018904815.1 Drosophila ogumai
CACCACCGCCTACGAGCTGCTGCACAATCCAGAAATCCAGCAGCGCCTCTACGAGGAGGTTAAGGAGACCCAGGAGGCACTGAAGGGCGACTCACTGAACTACGATGCTGTTCAGAAGATGCCCTACATGGACATGGTCATCGCTGAGTCCCTACGCAAGTGGACCTTGGCGGCCGCCACCGACCGCTATTGCTCCAAGGACTACACTCTCACCGACGAAGACGGCACCAAGCTCTTCGACTTCAAGGTGGGCGACCGTGTTAATATACCGATCTCTGGGCTTCATCTGGACAACAGGTACTTCCCCTATCCGAGGAGGTTTGATCCGGAGCGCTTCAGCGAGGAGCGGATGGGTGACCTGGTGCCGTACACATATCTGCCTTTCGGTGTGGGTCCTCGTAACTGCATAGGTGAGTGATTAATCTATTACTATTACCCAAGTACTTTGGGAAAGTAAAAGTTCAAGGAAACATTATAGAAGTCTTAAATTAACTTGATATTAAACTATTACTATTTTCATTTTTTTTTCTTTAGGAAATCGCTATGCCTTGATGCAGGTCAAGGGCGTGTTGTACAACCTTTTGCTGAAATACAAGATCGAAGCTTCACCAAGAACCGAAAAAGATTTGTGGGGATCGGCACGCGGTTTTAACTTTACCCCCCGGTCTGGATTTTGGATGCAGTTGGTTCCCAGAAAATAAGATAATGTAGATATTATTGCCAACTTTATTAAAATAATAAAAACTTACTAAATTGACGCAAAACAAAAGCTTTTTTTATTACCATTTTGTTAATTTTTAAATATTTTTGATTATTTGCTGGCCAAAAGTATGCTATATCTGGAAATATAATTTTTAGTCTTACAATTAAGTTTTATTAATTTCTTTTATTTTTATTTATCTAAAAATGAAAATCAAACAAAGCCAAAACAAACGTCATTAAGTTGGTAATTGATTATTTGATTGACTGAAAAAAGGTTGTTAGAAAATATAAAAGTTAAAAATATTTACAAACGTTTTATATATTTTATCGTTCCAGTTCAAAACCCGGGTTCAAGACTAGACTAACTATTTGACTTTAGCATAACTGCTAGCGAGATATAAGGATTGCACATTTATTATGCTTATCATTTAATTGTACTTTCATTTTTTTTAAATTTGTACAATTCGCATTTTGTTTCTGACAGTGACTTATCGAGAAGAAAATTTAGTTAGCTTTAGCTAATGAGTTTTTGGTTATAAAATGATGTACTTAATTTTATTTATATATATATAACCAAAACATGAAAATATTGATTTCAAAATTCTTGAAAACAACTTTAATATTGAGTCCTATCTTTTAATTATTTTTTTAAATAGAAAATCCAATTGATGGGCATTAATTGTCATTTTCTTGCAAATTCTGTTTGGCATTTAATTTTTTTTCTCGAAACCGTTTGCTTGTTACAGTTTTTGTTGTTAGTTTTAAATCGCTTGCGCTCAGAATGCTTAATTATAAAAGCAGTGAAATTAAAACAAACAAAAGTTTGAAGTCTATACCGGTTTTTGGGCCAGGTATACATTATATTCAGTGTGAGTAAACTGTCAGATTGATTGGAGAGAACGAAATGTTCGGAAAAATATTTAATTAACCAGGAATAGCATCACCAAGAATTCGTTGTTCAAATGTAAAGGCAATTGGCAAGGCCATATGGTAATACAGCTTTAGCTTATGCTTATTAGACTTGTCTCTATAAAAAATATACCGTATTTATAAAGTGTATTGTATCATTCTACATCGTTTTTGTAGTCTTGTTCTTAACATATAGCTACCTCAGTAATCGGCAAATTAATTTGATAATTCATGAAAATTTCAAAACCTTTATTTATATATATATATTTATATCAATGTTTTATGGAGCACATTCGCTTCCTAAATATTTTCCACTTGTTCTCTTTATCACCTCATTCAATTTTATTATTATTATTATTACTTATTCAAGTTAGAAATTAGAATAAGCATATAGCAGAAATCTGAATAAATCGCATCGGCTGGTAATCCTAATCAAGATAATATGTACTTTAATACTTTTTCATCATACGCATGTATGTATGTAGGTAAAAAATTAGACAGTCATCGTTACTTTATTTATATTTATTTGAATATGCTGATGAAAATATTTCTTTAAAAAATGCAATGCCAAGAAAAAGTTTAAATATAAATACAAATTCGTTGGTATAAATTCAAACAAAACAATAACAAAAATGCAAAGTTGTTACATTTACGTTTCAGGATATCCCAAACTCCTTTTTATACTACTAACATTTGCCGAAACCCCTTAGGGTGATGAAACCTGCAGGTAATTGCTGAAGGAAAAAGTCTGAAAGACTCAGAGTAAAACGCTAGATAGCGATAACGACCTGCCAATGTCTCATACACTTAAAAAAATGGTTATCTTATACCACTTAAAAATTACGGGAAACATTGCTATATAAAAATAACAACGCCGATTACAAATAGGAACGATCGGAAACTGAATCGACAGTAGATAAGTCTTCTATGTTCAAGTATGTTTCTGAAAGTAACAGCAAAAATCAACCAATCCGAATGGGCCTAGCCTGTTGAGCGATATCTCTCTTCGAAATAACGTAAGTGTTCTTGTTCTTGAAACTGAATGTTATATATTGTACTTTAGCTTGGCGGGTATAAATTGCGGTGGCAAGTAGTTGATCAAATCAATGCGATATATACTGACCAAGTAGTGAAACGTTAGTTGCCATGGTACAAAGGTTTTTAAAGGTAAAAAGAAATACTTTAAATGGTTTAAAATTTTAAGCTTTAAAAGTTATTTATTATTTTTTGAAATTATTTTAAAACACTTAAAACTTTTAGATATCTCCGCTCAGGCATCGGCTAAATCAAAACAAAAGACGACTCACAAAATTAGAAGAAATGAATGGAGTTTGATTTCCAATTCAGTTAGCATTTAATTATTTTTTCTGTCAATTCGCTGTTGGCTTATTTGCTCTTTTAACCGTTTCTTATTACTGCTTTTGCTGTTGGTTTAAAATCGCCTGCGGTCAAAATGCTAAAATATTCAGGCATTGAAGTTAAACAACAAAAAAAGGGTGATGTGGTTTTCGTGACAGGTTTACATCATATTCAGTGTGAGTTAAAAGCTAGACTAGAATTCTGGTGGGATGACATAAGAGCGAAAGGTTGGGAAAAATAATTATTTAATTTGGGGTCGCATCAGTAAGAACTTTCTGTTATTAAAATTAAGAGTCCACTGGCAAGGCCGTATTTTATTTTGGCTTTACCTTATGCTTATCATACTACTGCTTGTGAAATGTATATGGAAATGTTATTTGTATAAAACGAAAAACAGCTACCCTTAAAACTGATCGGGACAACAACCCTAGTTCGAATATAACTCGGACATATATTTTAAAAGGGGAAAACATCAGCCAAACGAATACGATTCAGACAACACGGGATACCTATCCAGATTTGTGGATAAGGATACTAATTTTTTAGTTTGTTAAAAAAACAGTTCATTTTTGTTATTTCATTTTTATGAAACTATTGTGTTTTTAATGTGATGTAAATTGCAGTTGTACCTTAAATAATCTCAATGTTCATTAATGAAAGCGGTTGTCAGAACATTTAACTTTATCTTTTAACAAAATAATAATCTATTAAGGAACAACAATTGACCAAAAAAATAGATGCTCGTATCTTTAACAGCCAAAACACACTAGTCTGAAAGGGTCTAGCGATATCCATATTTAAAACAACTTAGGTATTCTAGTTACTTTAAATACTTTATGTTTACTTACCTTATTATGTTACATTGTCCGACATTCGGTATAAATATTTTCTACATTATTTTATGCAGGAAATCGAAACCTTATTTTAAGATACTTGATTGAAGTTTTATCTCGAAGCTTGAACTTGAAGCTGATAACCCGATAATAAGCCTGTACCCATTAAAAATCATTAAATTTGTTTTAGAATAAAATACAAGTACATATATTTTACTTTTGATTATGTTTCCATACACACTTGTTGATATAGCATTGCTTAGACAAGTAAACCAAAGGTATCAAATAATTCTTATCATATGTTTTCGGTTCGGTCGGCTGCCCAACTTTCTACCCTCCGAGAACCCCTGGACACATAGTTAAGCCTTTATATAACAATTTCCCTTTCACGCTCTGGAGAAAGCTTGCAAATTACATAAAACACTTGGCCTGCGAACAAAAGAATCTGTAATTTGATTTGTCAGAGAAAAGAAACCGCGAATGTTGTAAATGCTAATCGTTAATCGTTGTTTTGGTCGCTGGAAGAGCTGTTTCTCGAGGCGTTCTGCCCCTTTGCCATTTTAAATTATTGCACATTTGGAAACAGATAATACTTTCACTCTCTCGGAGATTCTTTTGTTGGCCGTCGGTTGGATTCGTTGGAATTTATTATTGTTCGTTGATTGCGTTGCTTGTGGTCTCTGCTGGTCGGTTGTCGTTTTGTTCTGCTTAATTTAACACTAGAATACTTAATTAGTTATGGTAATGCGTATAGTTAAATGCAAATATGATATAGTTTCAGCTTTGTACAACGATTTCTCTCATCTCTGATCTCATATGTGTCTCTGTGTATAATACATCTCGATATGTTATTTACAGTCACGGTCGCCACTTGGTGCCCCTTTAAAGTAGAGGCCAGTGTCCTTGGCAACCGCGTTTTAACTCTAGTTTTTAAAATCCTCAGACGCTGTAGAGGCGTCCGTTGCTGGTGTGCTGGGAGCCAGTGGGGTGACGGGCCTTTCCCAGGCCAAAGAAGTTCCAGACCCGCCTCAGGCAGCCCGGCTTCTTGTCGGGCAGCATCAGACTCTGCTCCTCCAGGATCGTGTCCAGGATGTAGTAGCTGCTCAGGTTGAGGGGCGGCGGCGGCAGCATTGGGGGCGGTCAAGAAATCGTGCAGTTCTTGCTCTCGTGCATGATCGCCGGCGATCCGCCGCCGCCCACTACTCCCCCGCCTCCGCCCACACCGACTCCTCCGGCGAGGCACGAGTCCTGGGCCAGCTTCTTCTTTCGCTCGTAGGCCAAGGCATCGTTGGGCACGTAGGCCACGCGCACGCCGCCGTAGTGCTTGCGGGCGGGCAGGCGGTAGACGTAATCGTCCATGTCGCTCGAGGAGCTGGAGGAGCAGGTGGAGCAGATGCTGGCCACGTCGCAGTTGTCCAGGTTGTTCAGCAGGTTGAGGGCTCCCGGCCCCGCCTGCGTCTGGGCGTTGTGCAGCCGGAGGTTGGTTTGGTTGATCTGCATCTCCGAGGAACTGCGCGACTGGTTGCGACGTCGCCTCCGCCGGCGGGCGTTGGAGTTGTCCGTGTAGCTCTTTGAACGCGACATCGTGTCCTGCACACTGTGGAAACGCACCTCCTTCAGTGGCCGGTTGTCCAGCAGCTCCTCCTCCAGCTCCTGGTCCTGCTGCACCTGGTTTCGGTTGCCAGGGAACAGCTGCTCGTAGCCGTCGTGGGGCAGCTCTCCCACCGGCTCGTTGTCCAGCTCCAGCTCATGGGCCAGCTCCTGGGTGCTCTGCGTGAGGTCCGAGTTGCTCGGCGAGTTCAGGTTGATCTTGTCGATGCTCTGGTAGCTGTGCGAGTCCTCGGCCTTTGAGAGCAACATGTCCGGCATGGAGTTGGTCAGCGTCTGGGTGTCGCCGAAGATGGACTTGTCGCCGGCACAGATGTTGTCCAGGCTGATGCCCAGCTCGGTGAGGTCAATGGGCGGCGGATGGGCGGGACGTGGCATGCCAGGCACCCCTCCCCCCAGCAGCAGGTCCGCCACTCCGGCGGCCTCCATACGCTGCCGCTCCTGCCGCTCCAGCAGATCTCCGGCACTACCTGTGGCCTTTGGGTGGCCATGGTGAGGCGCCCTCCGCCCGGTCTCCCGCTCACCTCCCCCTGACCTTCGCGGTGACCTGGCTATCTGGCTGGATGTGGAGGCGCGGTGCGTGGGCCGCAGCTGGGGGCCTGAGCTCGTGTCCGACGGCGTCGGCGGTTCGCCCTTGCTGCAGGCGATGGAGCAGTAGATGGTGCCCCTTCGGGGCAGGAACGGGCGTCCGAGCAGCGAGCAGCGGCAGGTGCAGCAGCTGAAGCACTGGTCCGTCGCGTGCCAGTGCTGCCCGTCGTGGCTCATCTGGCCCTGGTCCACGCCGATCACCTCGCCGCAGTAGTCACAGTACTCGGCAAACATGGTGTCGAAGCAGGCCAGGCAGTAGGGCTTGCCCTCCCGCATGATGTACCGCTGGCCGCCCAGCTGCTGCTCGCACTCCTGGCAGGCGAAGTGCTTCATGTGCCACGTGCGACCCTCTGCCTCCGTGCACTCGTCCGAGAAGATGATCTGGAAGGGGAGGAGCGAAAGGAGTTATATTGGAGTTTCTTAGGCCCAGTTGAAGAGGAATAAGAATGGGATTAGCTAATGGAGGTCTTTGTCTTTATCCTAGGGTATTTCTATGTCTAGAATTTCAATTTTCTAATGAAAACTCACCTCGTCGCATGCGGAGCACCGCGGCTTCTGGGTCTCGGCGTGGTGGCGCCCGCAGTAGAGATTTCCATCCCTTTGAAAGTAGATCAGATCCACCAGTAGCTCCTTGCACACGCTGCACACAAAGCAGCCGGGATGCCAGCACAACTGGGCGCCCAAGCGTTGGGCAAAGACCACAATGTCACCTCCCGACAAGGGCTCCTCGCACTGGAAAAGAGAGCAAGAAAGTCGTATAAATAAGGCAAATATGCTAGAGTTCTTCGAGCGATAAAAATCTGCAGCGTCTGGCTGCTGGCCGGGCAGAAATATTTAAGCGACTATAAATGCTAAATAACGGTAATAAAACGCTTAAGCTCAACGCCCCACCACCCCAGTGCTTCTCCGGAAATGCCGGCAGCAAGCAAAGGACCTGTCTCCTCGGCCAAGGACTCTCTGTCGTGCTCTGCGGTTTTTCTCTGCGATTTTCCAAAGCGGAAATCATGCAAAAATAGCCGACGGCCAGGCTCAGCTCATCCCCAAAACCCGAAAGTACTCCCTGGTGGATAGCAGAGCACTTTAAGGACAACTCCAGGCTGCTGGAAAACCTCCAAGAGAGATGGAAAATGCGATGAGCAGGAAGCGCCGCTTTTAATGACTGCAAAACTGGCGAGCCACGCAGCTCGAGACTCGTTAAACCTAAGCGCGTTCGCATAATGAACTCATTTCGAACCAAAAGGGTTTTCCGCTGCAGGGAATGGTTTGGTTTGGTGACTTCTAATCGTCCCGAAATGAAGGTTCTAATTGAGTTCACTTAGGCCACACTACCCGGCAAGACAAGGGTACAGGTAAAGGTCATTGGAAGTTAGTTAAGGAACTACTTTAATAAATTGTTGTTTTGCTTATAAAAATCCTTAGAGATTTTAAATACCATGAACAAGTGTATAAAATTATTCTACAAAATTTTACTTAGGTAAAAACCTTACAAGGATATCTGAAATTATGTGCAATTTCATACTTTAAGAGGGAAATTAAAGGCATTTTAAATTCATAGCAATTTTTATAGTATCTTCGCATTAGTTGTTTCTTGTAAATTGTTACCTTATAATTGTAAAACAAGAAGATTAAGAAAAAAAACTTTAAGTAGTTGATAACAATTAATAATTTTGTATAACAAAAGAGAGTGCTACCCGCAATGGTTTAAAAAAACCCTTAAAATTCATCCAAAACTATGCAATAACATTTTATATCGGAAGAAAAAAAAAGAAAACTAGTTTACACTGAACACATATATTGAAAAAGATATAGTAATTTCTGGGGCACCTTAATATAATGCTATTTATTAATATAAAATATTTTGATTGGCTCAAAAATAGCCGATATCGGGAGCAGTATCTATATAAAAAGTAGAGTAACCTCGTTTGCTATTAAGTAATTAACATAATAGGCACACAATCAAAGCTAAAAGCGAGTCACTTGCAAGGCCAGTAAACCAGAATCACATCTCAGTTCAGAGTCCCTGCCTATTTGCACCCTTATTTCAGGCAGTTGGCGAGATTGCTCGACTGCGTCTCAGTGCTGGCTTCTGGCTTGGCGCAGGCAAATTACCCAACGCCACCGCAGAGACACCGCAAGAGGTTCTGGGCCCCATTTTGGAGCCAGGAGCTCCTTAACTTTCCGGGCTATTAAACCGTGGCGCGGGCGATGCTCCGCGGTATGTGTCCTCGCCTTGGACCGATATCCTCCAGCGACTCCCGCAATCAGCATTTACTTTTGCAAGCCATTAAGCATTGACAGGCGACGGCTCCGAGGGCTGACTGCACGGGGTTGATAATTTCCCGGGACCCAAGTAGCTGCCTCCATGCGTCGTTAATTGTTTGGCAACTTCAAAAATTTATCGCCTCGGGCCGAGGAATACGTAAACGTAAAGCCCGGAGAGCTGCGCAGTGCACACTTTAATTAGGCAGCCTCCCGCCCCACCGATATCCCTGGCTAATGACGCATTGAAGCTGCCGTGGTGGTCCTGGCCCTGCACTTTGGCCAGGCTAACCGCAGAAACTCCGGCAGGAACTTTGGCCCATGAAGCGCTTTAAGTAGTTTCTGCGGCCAACAGAGAGTGTTAAAGTTTTCTGGCTAGCCTCGTACCCCAAGCCTGGCCATTGATTAGTTTGTCCCGAAAATCTGTGCACTTAAAACGACGTTTTTCATCGACTGTCGGCCCGGGTAAATGTCATGTAAATAACAGCAATCGCTGCTCATTTATCTTATCAATCCAATTAATCCCCGCTGGCTGCTGCTGGCTCTGCGCCAGACAATTATGCTATTGACAAATTGTCGCTGGCGGTGCCATCGCAGCACCTAACTGAACCGAGCTCGACCTGGCCGACCCGGGGCAGGAAGTGTCCTTGCTAACCCATTTCGTGTCCGGATTAATGCGACCAGGAGCGACAAACTTTGCCGGCAGACAGACGGGACAAGACGGTTTCCTGTCCCAGCTCCCCCTAAACAGCAACTCAAATTATTAATGACGCTCGTTATCATGCCCTTTTCAGTACATAAACTTTTCGCTTAACAGCCACTGCGCTTCACCTTCCTTTGACTGGTTTTTCCCTTTGCTTGGCTTGGCTACCTTGGCTGCACTGAGCGGAAATCTAATAGGGAATTTCGAGTTATTATTTATGTCTAGACTTATAGAGAAATGTTATTGGTTATAAAATATTTTCTCAAAATATATATAATTCGATTTGTAGTCTATATATTTTCCATATCTATACTAGACAATTTCTTTCCGTGTCGAAAACTATATATATATTTCATGCAGTTGAGTGCCGAGTCTGAGATGGCTTTTCTTGTAATTATTTCATTGTTGCCAGGACGACCTTTAGTGTCACATCCTTGTCAAAACTTCAGCTTCCGCTCTGCGCTGTTCGTGTGGAAAATCTGTCAAGGAGTTTGCCCCACCCTCCGCGCTCTTCGAATCCATTATTTTTTGGCAAAATCATTGCCAGTTGGCTGTGGCACACGTTGCGGCCCACGTTGCGACTCATTTACGCCTGACTGACTGCCGGAGCTTCCTCCCCTTCGGGATTCGGGATACGGGATACGGGATTCAGGACTCGGGCTTCAGGATCATTGAGCGTTTTCATAAATTTCCCCCATAATTCCTCCATGCTTTCCACGCCATTCGATGGGACGGTCAGGGGTTGAGGCCTCAGCCTTTGTTCGCATTTTAACGTCCGTTTAGCAAGTCAGTTATGGTCTGTGAATTTTAAGCACTTTCAAAGGATGGCTTGGACTTGGATTTCCAAATCCAAATCCTTTCAAGTTTATCAGATTTTACATGGTATCGAAGTGGAAAGTTTGGAAAGAAAGGAATTTCAGGAATGAATATGATACTACGGTTTATTCAACGAATCCTAAACTGATTCACAGACCAAACATAAAAATCAGTAATGGATTATCATTAATCAGAATTAATCTGCATTTCCGATAAGTATTTTTAAATAATTTTAGTGCTTTAAAAACGTTTTAAAACTGCTTAAGACTTTTAACTTAAGCCAATATTAGAGCTTAACTTGTAAGGCCCTCAGCATCTTATTTATTTATAAACACATTGACTCTAGAAATGGAAACAATTATAAATATAAAATTTTAGATTATGCAGTTTCAATAAATTTTTAAAGTTACAAGACACAAAATTCCTGAAAGAATATGTGCACTTTTATACACATATCTACATGCCAAGAATCACAAATACCATAAATATACACATGAGCATCAAGTTTTCTTGGCAAAGTTCGCACTGATTATTCGGGACTCTAATGAACTCCAACCTCAGAAGCACTTCTTCCACAAGTTGGTTGGCCGTAATAAACCCGAGGCCAAATAAAACCAGACGCAAGCACACGGACACTGTCCCTATCCGCCGGATCGGATCCCCGTCCGCCCGCGCACGTAGCAGACCAGACTTGGTCGGTCTGGAGTCGGCAACCGGGCCCAGACACGCAGCATGCGGCATAAAGTTTTTAATAAGTTTTACGAGTGGCGAATGTGAGCACAATAAAATCGAGCTGCCAACTATCTGCCGGCGAAGTGCGAAATGACCAAGTGCGCATCGGGCCGAAAGGGAGAGTCGAGAGTCCTGCCTTAACAATGCAAATTTCACTGTGCCCTGAATGGGAAAGGATGCACTGGCTGCCACCTCGACATGGCCCATGCCCCATGCCCCATGCCACTGGCATTGTGCTTCCATCGCTTCCGTCGCTGGCCGGCAACTCCATTCACTTTTCGCGCGAGGAAAAGCGCGAGCGCGACTCTCTTGGCCTTTATGTTGTCAGAGCCAAGTCCCTGCAATTGTTTCTGCAACAACGTCTCTGCTGAAAGTGTACTTAATGAAATCTTTTTGTCATCTTTTACTTCGAGACGTTTGAAAGTTTCCCCCTCCAACCCGCTGAGACCATTGTTTTCCCGGGCCATTGTCATCAATTTTTTTGTTTGCAAGAAGGAATCTCTGGCGCAAAAACTTTGCCCGGACAGCCAGCCAGCCAGGCAGAAATGAAATCGAAACGACTCTTCATCTTCTGCGCATAATAAAATGCAAATTTTCGCAACAATTAAGAGTGCGGGAAAGGGGAGGAAAATGCTGAAAATGGTGAAAAAGTTGTTCTCAAACTTACCCCCTTGCAGGGTCGCTCGTCGGACAGCAGGCGGACGGCTCCGCGACCGAGGGCCTCCCGCTTCCGTTGGGCCGAGAAGATGCGCAGCTCCTTGCGCTCCTCGTCGCTCAGCGAGTGGCAGTAGCGCACCTGCGAAGGACACGTAGACAAGGTGGAAAGGTGGAAAGTTAGCTCCTGTATTCCTGAATTTTAATTAAGGCCACTCAAAAGGCAGTGGCAAGTTTTTTAATCTCGCCGGGCCTTTTGTGAGATTTTCTTTGCGTTTCTGTTTTCAATGTGCCCGCGCCGGGCTAATTATACATTTTTGTCACAAAGAGATCTTGGGAAAGACTTTTTGTGGTTAAAAATGCTCAAAGGGAATATTTTTAGACTTGAGCGATTTAAAATAATTTTAATTTAACAAGAAAAGTAAGAAGAATCTAAAGAGATTCAATAAACTTTAAGCATTACTTAAGAACGAGAGCTCTTTACTTTTAACGTAATGCTTTTTTTTTATTTTAAAGTCCTTATTTTAACAAAATAAAACTTCATTCAATCATAGTTAAAGTGATTTCCGTAATCTTTTTTATTTAATTTGAAATTTAAATGCAGTTTTCCTCCAACGTTTTTCTATTCTCCTGTTTCCTTCCGGCCAATTGTAATTTTTTTCTTTGCCAACTTCCGTGGTTTTAACCGGACTCCCTTTTGTTCCAACTTCTACCGAGTTCCTTTTCCTTTTACCAATACTCACCTCGTTATCTTGCGGTGGCAGCTGGTGCAGCAATTGCTTGACGCGATACTTTTCGCCGGGACTGTTGACGTAGGGCACTTTGTCGTCGGGCAGTTGGCTGAAGTACAAGCGAACCTGCGGCGTGAAAAAAAAAAATGGAAATGGGAAAGTCGAATTAGCTTCCGCGCAAACTTTGGCACAAAGGAAAGTGTGCTTTTAAAATCAAATAAGACAAATCATAACGAATTTATCGAGCAGCTTCACGCCCACTATGTCGTGAGGAGGAAAAGTGTCGCAATACCCAGGGGAAGTTGGGTCCACGGAAAACAGAAAATCGCTGGCTTTTCCCAGGAGCAGTTATGCAAGACTCCGCCCCGCATGAAAACATAAAAAATTGACAGGCATTTCAAGCTCTAATTGCTGCCAAATGTATCGGCAATTTAATTACAAAACGCTTTCGCTTTCCACCAGATAGCGCTGGCCAGCGATTCGGGAGCGATAATTTCCAGCGTGTAATTAAAGTGGTTTCCCGATTGATTTCCTTAACCGTGCCAGTGGCCAGCGGCGAGGCATTGAACTGGATTTGGGAGAGCGTGGAAAATCGACAGAAAGCAAAAGTGGCCAGCGGGTGGCCAAGGCCCCCGGCACATCCCATTCCACAGCATTGCAGAGCCCGAGAGTTCACTTAATTAGTTGGGACAAATCGGAACACATGTCGGGGATGATGACGACGATAAAGTTGGGCTTTCGTTGTTGCATTGAATGCCCCTTTAGGTAGGGTAAAAATCTTTATAATAAATGAATTTTCAAATGGAAAAAACATTTAAAGGCTAATTAGCAACGAGTCCGACGGACAAGTCCCTCAAGTAATGAATGAATCATCATGATGTTCAGTTACTATAGTAACCCACATATTCAACCCTATACAAGTTTCACGCCTCACCTGGTCGGGCCTTAGTCCCGGCGGCACCCACGTATACTCCTCGAGGGCGCATCCGCTGTCGTCGTCCGACTGCGAGTTGCGCTGGAAGTCCAGCTGCTGGTGGTGGTGGCTGGGATGGAAGCCATGTCCCGCTCCCACCGCCGGCGCCGTCTTGTAGCTGGCTGTGCGGAGCGGGGAGGCCACCGAGTTCAATGGCAGATGGCTGGGCGGCTGGCAGTGGCGGCGCTGCAGAGGAGAGACAAAGTGGCTTGTGGGCCCCAGGGTGCCGCTGCCGCCACTGCTGCCACTGGAGGAGGCCGAGGGCACGTCCAGTGCTTGGGCGGAAGTAACCTGGGTGCCTGCCGACTGAGGCTGTGCTTCCGGGCGGTGGGAGGCGTAGGTCAGGCCAGCGCCGCTCGCCTCGATTTGGAGCAGCTCGCTTTCCGTTTGTGTGTAGTAGCTGCTGCTGGGCGGCTGCTGTTGCTGCTGCTGTTGCATGTTGCTGGTGGTGCGGGGAGCGGGCGTGGGCTTGTATTTGCTGAAGGATTGGCTGGATTGGGTGCTGCAAATAGGGCAGAGGGAAAAATGCAATTAGTAAGAGGTATTATAGATTACGATTTTGTAATCTTAAGCCATAACCCGTCATTAGTAGTTCACCAGGTTAAAAGTTTGGATAGTTTACTTTCAATAAATACAAAATATATAAGAGAACATAAACCAGTAAGCCTTGGAAATAGAGATAGTACCCAAAACTACTTCCATAATATCATCATTAAGTTAAATTTTTAGTAAAGTGATAATTTTATAGAAATCCATATTTTTTAGAGAGATCTCAGGCTCCTTGCCTCGCAGATCATTCTCGATTCCATCTGCCGGGCTCCTCACTCGCTGAAAAGTAGGAAACCCATTCTGGTCGAGCGGCTCTCGGTTGCAATTACTGCAGCTGCGCATGCGTGCCCCTCCCAGGGAGTCGGAGGCCGGAGTGACTGCTCGCTTGACCGCTGCCCACAGTGGCATCTTCTCTCTGCGCCGCTTTCTGCGGCACTTTCACTCGATTCGTGGCACGCCGCGCGATTATGCAGCCAAGCAGAGACCGAAATCCGAGAAATTCCAGCATATGGTCATGTCTTGGCTTTAATTCGCCTCTCCTACTGGCCCGAGTGCGGCGGCAATTAAAGTCATTTGTTTTGGCTCAGAGTCGAGCGCCACTGCGACTCCGTGTGGGGTGTGTGAAATATTAAACTGTTTCACTCGCAGTCGTACGAGTTGCACAACATCCAGAGCATGAATAACGGCCACACGGGGGCCATTAGGCCTTCCAACATTTTTGTGGACTAATCAACGTGAGAAGAAACGCCGAATGGCGGCGATTTATCTTCGCGGCTTGTGAGCGTATGCAAATCAAAGACATCTCATCATCATCTCACAAGCCGAGTTTAGCCTTCTGTTAATGAAGCAAGACCCCGGGTGAATGTGGTGACCCGCGTACTCGCAGTGCCGGACGGATGACCAGGAGCCATTAACACCTCCAGATCACTCAGGCAGTCAGCCGGCAGAGCCACTGCAGTGGCTGGAATGTGTGGCCATGTGAGCGAGGAGAAAGTTTTATGGCCACCGCTTTTGTGGTTTTCCAATGCAAATTTCTGTTCAGTTGTTCGCGCCGGCAGGTTCAGTGCCAAAAGCTGATCGATCGCCGCGTACTTTCTAAACAGTTTCGGGCCAGGCCGACAGCCAAACATGGCCAGAAGCCAGGGCGTAATCTGTCACCCAATGAATTGCCAATTGTGCTGCTGCCGATTGAGTTTGATAGCGGAAAACAGCGAGCAAGCGCCGGGCCACAAGAGCCACGCCATGGCAAGGCAGATCAGATCGAATCGGATCGGATCGGATCAGATCCATTCAAATCAACACAAATCCCAGTCGCAGCTGCCAAATATGGCCAGCAGTGGCTCGGACTCGGCCTAGACGGTTTTCGGGTTTCTCTTTTCGGCCAGAAGGAAACCTGTTGACGCGACTGCCAGCAAGTCTGCATTAAACGCCAGTTGGCCAGGCGCAAAATACGCAAAAATGCCGCCTGTCCAACTACGGAGCGCGGCCTGGACATATACATAAATTTGGGTTAAGAAGATTTTGAGTTTATTTGGTTTGATGCCTGTCATTTCCTTGATGGCCTGTCGCAATTGCGCACGTCTGAGGATAATTAAAAGTAAATTGTTTGACACTCAGATCGGATGGGAATGGCCTGGGAAATAGTATGTATGGCGATGGCGACTGGCGATGGCGACTGGCGATCCGGTCTTTTGCCATTTTCGTTGCGAGTATTTTGAAGACACTTTTGGGAATTATCTGCGTTTATCCGTGCCGTCGGTTTATGTCTGAAATAATGCACTGGTTGCACTGAATACTTCTCGAAGTGTGTCGGATAATTGGGGTTAGCGGATGCTGGCTTGAGACTTTGTTTAATCTTTGAGACGCTCAAGGAGTGTGACCCAAAGGCAGGACTTGCGTTGCCACATTCTTTAAATCTAGACTGTTTCAAAGTAAACTAATTAAGAGGTTAGTCTTGGCTATTTTGCATGTAATATTACAGTAAATTATAAATATTTTCCTTCTTATATATAGCACTCAACAGAAAAATTTCACCCCCACATAGCTCTCTTCTTCACACATTGTTAGGTTTCCTAAGTCTCAGCTTGGCTTTTCACTTTCTATGGAAAGCAAGCTTGATATAAAGACCCATTAGCATAGGTTTTTCGAAAATGCTGCTCTGATGAGGCTGTTTGCTTTTTCTTTTCGGACCATTAGTCACCTGTAACACTTGTAATTGTCGTAATCCATTTACGCTCTGTATGCGTTTCACACGCCCATAAGAGGCCCGTTCCAGAGGCCACAGCCACGGCGTTCCTTTCGAATCGATTTATCTGCCCGCTTTTCACATCTCCGATCTAATCCAACACAATCCGATCCTCATTAACGGACAGTTGGGCAATTTCAGCACGTCTCGCGCTGCTCAAATGCCAAATCGCAGCTATAATAATATCTCAATTATGTGCAACACCACAGCATCGATGGCATTTCTATTCGATCCACGATATCGCCGCTGTGTTTCCACGATTTCATTAAATTTTAGACACGCAGTTTCCCCAGAAAAAGCCTCAGCGGGAACACGTAACTGGTTCAAAACCATTTGGGCTCTCGGAAAACCATGGGGAAACCCGTTCTCCGACGGGGATCCGATTCTGGGAACTGCGAGTGCACTACGACACCGAACGGCAGCAATTGAAATTAATACGTAACATGCAATTCCTAATAATTGAACAGAGTCCGGACGGCCAGCCAGCCAGTCCGCATTAAATTACTTTCACAATTGGCCGAAAGATAAACGCCCGTCTCGGCCGGCTTTAGGCCTGGCATTAGGCCCGGTAATGCTTGATTATCCGTGGTCAGCACACGATCTGCGATCGGGGATCCCCGATTTCTGATTCGAGATTCTGTGATCCTGAGATGCCGATGCCGATGCCCAATCGAGAATCGCATTTATTTCTGGCCCGGGGGCGTGGCCCACTGCAGCTAGGTTCAGGGCAGGGCCATTATGAAATCTCGTTCAATGGCCCCCCAACTCGTGACCTTGTTGCGTTGCGTGTTCCATTGTTGGGTCGCTCGAAACGACTCCCAAATGGAGCCCCTCAAAACGCCACAATTTATTGCCTGGCGCGGTCTCGGGTCTCGGGTTAAACTGCCGCGTTTGACTGCCTTTACGTCACACGAATAACCATAATCCCATCCGATCCATTGCGAGTCGAAAATGAGAAACAAAAAAGCCCGTACATGCAATCGCGTCATATGTTGCACGTGTTGCTGTCGCTCAGCGTTTTTATGCATTTCGCTGCGCGTTTCCCTCAGCTTCTACGCTTTCTTTATGGGTTTTTGTACGAGCCCGGGCACATTTTGTGTGTGCCTGTCCGCGGCTAGACCTCACCTGGAATCGGGACCCCGCCTGGGATGGGTATCGTATCTGGCTGGGATTGGGCCTGGGTCTGGAGCCAGTCGGGCCCGTTGCACGAGTTCCTCGCGTCCCGCGAGAATGTGTGTGCAGCAACGCCTGTTTAAGTACCGCGTGGTGATTTAGTGCACTCGTACCGTTAGGCGGTATTCGTTATACGTTATTCGTTATATACTCATAGTGAGCATAGTGTACGATCCGATCCAAGGCGACCAGGGATGCTGATAAGCTATAGGCAATGAGCAAGCTGCACAGCGTCTTCCAGAGGCGGATGGGGAAAAATATTTCCAGGGGGGCTTTGCAAAAACTACAATTTTCTGTCACTATTTCAAGACTTGATTTGGATTGAATTAATAAATATTAACATTCTTTAAATTAAATAAAATTTGTGCATTTGATTTGCCTAATTCAAAATGTTTTTTTTTTTTCGCACTAATTTGAGAGTGTTTTTATTGTATTGTAGATAATGATAATCTAAGAAAAGAACATAAGCAGACTTAAGAAAAGCTGTGTACTCATAAAATAGAAGGACAAGGTTTTGGAGCTCTTTTTTAATATTTGTTTTTGAACAAAACCTATTGAGTTACGCATCTTATTCCATGCATGGCATTTGCTAAGTTCAATGTAGCTTTTATTTGTAAGAGTTATATTTTATAAATAAGAACACTCAAATAAAGAACCCATAAAAGTTTATTACTGAACTGGCAATAGGTTATAAATTAACAGTAAATAAAGTTTATTGAATAAACTATCTGCAACAAATAGAAAATATTATTTATATTCTTCTTAAGTAGAAGTGCTGGTTAAATTTTGGTGTCAAGATAATTGTTATTGCTATTTATTTAAGATACAATTTTTATTGTGGCTATAAAAACCTATGTCCCCGTTTCTCGCCGCCACTGGCTCTCAAGTCAAACAAGAGCATCATCGTGGTCGCCAGCTCCAGCATCTGCGCTTTCAGCAGCAGCAGCAGCGGCAGCGACTAAAATGCATAATTAATCGGCGCGGCCAAAGAAGCGGCAGCCGGTGCATTTGGCCCAAGCCAGCCCACACTCGCGGTTTTAGAGCGAGTTGCTAATGCCCCTGCTGGTGCCAGTGCTGCTGCTGCCGCCTCGCATGTTGCATGTTGCAGGTTGCATGCGGCAACTGCGCTCAAGTCGGGTTTGAGTCGAGTTTTTGAGCCGAGCTGATTCGCGTTCCGTCATTAACAGCTTTTGCTTAATTTTATTCAGCCAGCCACTGCCACTGGCACTCCCCTTCCGCCTACCGCCCCTCTGGCCGCGCTGTCAGCAGCTCCGGACACGTTTCAGCGATTTTCATGTTGCATGGCTCGCTCTAATTTATGCAAAATGCTGTTCTTCTTCTGTAATTCAACTCGTGTATTCGCCAGCTACATTTTGCTCTTTTTCGAGGGGTACGGCCACTTTTTAGCGAGCTTCGGCCAACAAGTTTGCTTTTGCTGGCTTCATTAGCCCCCAAGTTGATGGCCAAGTTTTTGTTTGTTTGTGGACCTGGCTGCTGCCTTATTGATTTCCCTGGCCAAGCGGTATTCTGTTGCCGGGTATTTATTTGATTTTAATTGCTTTCGAACAAATGCAGTTGTGTTCCGCGATCAATGATGAATGGATGTTCATATGTGGTGTGGTGCTGAACTCTCGTTCCCAGACACTACAACAATTGAACCATTTAGTTAGCTGTGAATTCCTGGGCCGAGAGATTACCTGCCAGTGATACCGCGACTCCCACAGTTCTTAGACATAAATTAAATATCTCCTCTAATTTGATGTTCTCTTAATGATGATGATGATGTTGATGATGAGGCGGATGATGATTGAAGCCGGTGATAAATGTAATTGCTTTCGCGGCAACTATGTTGCCATGTCGCTCTCTCATGTCCCATCAAATTAAGGCACATCAAAGCAGAGATTATATTTGGGAAGCTGGGGCCGGAGTCACAATAAGTTGATTAAATTAAAGTGCGTTAAAATCCTCTGAAATAATTGACGCGGCCCAAGACTGTTTTCGTAGAAATCGGAGGAGAACAAAGGTTGGAGAATGGAGAGCGAAGAATGGAGAATGGAGAACCGAGACTGGAGAACGAAGAACAAAGAACGCAGAACACTGAGGAAAAGCAGAGCACAATTTATTGTCTGTGCTCGTATGACAGCCGAACGAATCCAACGGAGCATGAAGCGCGAGCAGAGTTCCAAAAGATGGATCGCTGGATGGCCAACAGGTGGGCAGTGCCTGTGCCTGGCTTCACCTGTTGGAACGTGGGAATCTAGTTTCGTTAGCGACAATTCCCCCGAGATGGCCGAAAAGCAATTACCGAAAATAATGTAAGGCCCAAACAGTCCCCCGGGGCCTGCGGTTGCACTGCCTCCGCTCCCTGGAGTCACCTGACCATGACTGCACACCAGTGGAGGGGTAAGTGCAGCCAGCTATGACCGCTCTGGTTCGAGTCTCCGTTGCAAAAGGATGTCCAGCTCTATAATTAATGAGCAAGGCTCTCCCTAGCTATACACTTTCTCACGCACTACCAATTTCCAATTTTCAATTTCCAATTGGAGTTCCACTGAGGCGTAAACGGATTATCTTTTGCATGCGTTTGATCAGCCGCCGAGACTTCCTACATGAAACAAACGGACACAGCGGACAACGGACAACGGACAAGCTGAATGACGGACGAGCGGACAACGGACAACGGACACTCACTCACATAAGCCTGGCTAACTGTAACTGTAATGGCAATCGCCATGCCAACGTCAAAACCGTGTAGGTCCCCGCTCAGAACATGACAACTGACAAAAGCAACAAGCATCTGACAGACAGGCGACAGCGGAAGGGAGGCAGAAACAAACAAACAAACATCGGAATCAGCATCTGCATCGGCGGACAGCAACAACATTTCAATTAACAAAGGAGCCAGCCAGGGAGGGAGCAGGGAGCAGTCAGAAAGGGGTGCTCCCATGGAGGAACTAGGCAACGTCGTCTTCTAATCGCCGCCTGTCAAAATAAAGCTCGGTGCCAGCATCACAGGAGAACCTCCTTGGGCACCAAGACAGACAACACTGAAAATATCCAAGTCAAAATTGATTTTCCCAGCCTTAGGTGCCTTATTTACCCATTAGAGTTTCTGTCTAAGTCCCAGTAAAATTCAAAATAAAGAACATTTCTCCCCGTGCACTAGCCAGCCTCCTGATACTTCTGGCCGCATTCATGTGTATCTGCTAAAATGCGCAATTAAGTCATCAAATGTTTGGCCCGAGAGTGTCCAAGCGTCTTGACACAGCCCCAAGCCCACAGAGCACCGAGTACGCATTAGACTAATGCATTTGGGTGCAACCAGGAAGCCACCAGCCGGCCAGCCAGTCGGGCCTGGTCTGGTCTTGTTCTGCCACAGAGAGGGAAACTGTGGAAGCTGGGAGAGGGACTCTGAGAATGCGAAAATGCGAGGCCCCGACCACTGACTTTTACTGCTTCTGGCCGCGGCCGACTGCTAATGAAGCCTGAATGGATAGACCGAGACCGAGACGGAGACGGAGACCGGGACAGTGAACAGGATCTGGCCGAGATCCGTTAGGAGCTGGCTCCAATTTATCAAGTGCCATTGCTAGGGCCCGGCCAGAGGCCCAGCGGCGTCTCATTAACGCTTCCAGTCGCGTAGGCGTTGCGACATATGGGGGAATTCTGGAAACCACTTCGGATTCCGATCCCGCGTCCCATTCGGATTGATGCTGACGATTGTGTCCAAACTGACCCAGCTTACGTCCTCCCGATGGCTTCATAACAACAGCCTCGATCGATGTACACGGAAATAAACAGAAGGTACTTAAACTCCTATATTTTAAGGTGCCACTTGTAGACAAGATCTGCAGGAGACTATTACTATAATATTTTGTATTTTTTAAAGACTCTATCATAATGGATACCCTTTTATTTTGGAATAAATTGACTTTCCTCTATTTGTTCAGTGTAAGAGCCGCCGTGGGTACACGTGTTTTCATTTCGAATAAATTGCGATTGGGAATCTGGAATCGGGGATCGGCAGAGTCGAAATGCATCCATCCAAGTGCCGGCTTTCTCCGCAAAAAATTAATTTGCGGAAATCTCGACTCGAGTGGCTAAAATATTTCAAGAAAATCACGATTATCAACTCGAATTCCAGCGGCAGACCTGTGCGGGCGACCGGCCAGACACTTTCACAAGCTCTCGGCCAAGTGACATCTGTGCTAGTTTTGCCGGATTTGCATTTGATTCTCATTTAGCCGCCGCCGCTGCCTCCGTCTGATTGATGGCAATTTCTAAAGCCTGTATTTCTGGCGCTCTCATGACAAATCAATTCGGAGCGTGGGCGATGCGCAGAGTCTGCCGTGGTAATTGTCCACAATTTGGCAGCGATTTGTAAGGGGCATGACGGGCAGAAACCGCTGCCCACCTGTATTTGGCCAACAAAGCGATGGCCATTAAATTAATTACATCGGGCTGCGCACTCCTCCGATTTCAATTAAACGTAAATTACGAAAATTAAACGCAACAAAGAGCCAAGCTAGCCGACCAGTTTCGAGGCTAGATGCCGAATCCCGATCGTGGCTAGAACACTTTGCTTGGTTTACACACGCTCCCCAAGACCCCTGACTTATGGCCACTAAATTCCGCGTATCTGTTGGTATATGTATATGTAATTTGTACGGATAAATGTGGCAAATTGTTGGCGGGGCATCCGAGGAGAAAAGATAATCACAATCCGGCGTGGGGAACAGGAAATATAATAAGCCTCGAAAGCAACGCCCTTCAATTTGCTTTGCCCCCTTCCCCCGGCTAATTTTATTTGCGGTTTTCGATTTTATTTTACCAACACATTTTCAGCTTGGCAAAATACGCTCCCCCTCCCCTCCGCCTGCTCGTTTTCTGGCCACTTTTTGATTATAAATTGAATTTCCCCAGCCCGAGACGAAATCAATCAACTCGTCTGTCGTCTTCCCCCATTCACTTGTAAATCGTTGTTTTCTTAATGCGTTTTATGGATTCACGATTAGGTGTTGAGCCAATAAAATTGGGTTCTGACGCAGACAAAGGCCGGGCCATTAAGTTGGCTTATACAACCTTTCGGCCCGGGGATTGTGTCACACTCCCCGGCGGAGGTTGAACTCTGCGACTTTGATTAGTTTCGTTCGCTGACAGCACAAGAAATTGCTCATACGCCCCGCGAAAAAAATTAATTAGAAAGAAAGCCAGCCGGGGAGAAGAATCCGCCTCACTTCACCGGAGCGCGGAGCATTAAAGGGGCGTTACTTGATATGTCTGCGAATCGGTTAAAGTCAGATTAATGCCCAGCCAAGGCCCCGGCCGCTCCGTTTGTCGGCCTTTTGCCATTTCAATTAAAATGCCATATATCATGGCCAAGAGCCTTTCCCAACTACTGCGCACATCGAATGCAATTAAAATCAAATGCGTGCCTCATTTTTGAATCAAAGCCAATCGTAAAGCGATAAGCCCGCCATGGACCACCCGAGAGCTCCTCGCTTTTGCTTTTGCTTTTGCCAACTTCAATTAGCCCGACCTAGTCGGGGGCCCGGACCCACATAGCCGGCCGGCCCTCTTTATTTATTTTATTGTTGAAGCTGGCCCAGGAGCGAATTCCTATGCAAAGTGTTCTGCCGGCCAGGCGCTTAATTACGCCCTAAGTAGCCGCCAGTCAATATTGATTTTGGCTCATTTAAACTGGGAATTTAATAGGCCCAACTGATTGCTAATGGATTCTGCGGATGTGGCTGAGAATAGGCTGGCTCATATTACCAGTTCTTACGCGGGAGAAGAGTGTGTGTTCACTCTTGGCCAATGCCTTTGTTTTTTACTTTTATGGCCGAGACCGAAAAATTCTAATTAACAGTTTGTGTAGATTTATGAACAGAAGTCCATGCAGATGCAGTCGAGCGAAGGGAATGCAGAAGATACAAAGTATGGAAAGGATACAGCGGAAGAAAAGTGTTTTAAAATCTTTGAAGTAATGGGAATATATAAAAATAAAAATATATTTCGATTATATCGGTTTTTAACGATAAATGCAATATTTTTTACCTTCAAAATATCGACATATCAATTTCTATTTTATCCATATTTCATATCGGACCTTTCATCTACAAGAATTTAATCTGCCTGCAACTGGCTCCATTTTCCACTAAATATAATCTCGATATACCCCCCGTTCTTCACTGTGTACCCAAGCGGAGATCAGAAGATCTCGAAGATACCGAATACCTTATCGACGAAGGGCATCCTGCGCCGGCAGGCGGCAAAAGGAGAACTCAATTTATGGAGTCGACGCGTGGAATTTACGAGATGGCAGAGATCTCTCGATCGTGGATGCAAACACCAAGTGACAGGGCAGCCCAGAGGGATGTACCCACTGGACCCGAAGTTCTGCCAACTTCATTTAGCCACTCAGCAGCCGCTGGGAGTGCAATTCATTGGGCAAGTTAACAAAACGCGGCAAGGGGGCGAGTGAAGAGCACGTGCTGCTGGCCGGAAAGTTGATAAATAACTTTCGGTGTCAGTTTTGCAAATAGTCGGCCATTAATAACACCTTCTTAGCGCGGCCCCAAACAGTCGCCTACAGCCGGAGACTGAGCCTCTTATGGCGGATTATTTCTGCCATTATTCAACAACGACCTGCAAGAATTGTACTTTCAACACAATTGAAACTGAGACGAGTCGCTGAATACTAGAAGATCAGGTGAACATTATAAATTGTGGGTCTTGAAAAGTGTCTGCCAAAGAGGGGTTCAATATTTGGTAAGAATCTGTAAAAATACGTTCTAAGAAACATTATTATCGAAAAGAAAACGTCAACAACAAATGAGTATAAATATAAATCAAATCTAAAAACAATTAAATCAAATCTAGGTTGAATAGCTAACATTGAGGGTAACAAAATATTTGGCCTTCCATTATCGGCTCACAAAAAATGTGAGCGGAGACTGCTGGACAGTAGTAGAAAGTTTCTGGCCTAAACAGCAGCTAAAATCTATTAAATAAAATTTAATATTTGTAGCCTCTGGAGAGGAGGAGTTCGACCCCATTCGATGTGGAAGCTGCTGGCTCTTGCACAAGTTTCGTTATATTTCATTTGAGAAGCCATAAAATATGATTTCAGTGATTAGAAACAAAGCTCCAGCTCGAATCCGATCCGAGAACTCCGCTCGAACTCGTATTGAGCTATTAAGGAGCCATTAAACTGGGCCATAAACTCCCGACTCCCCCCGCCAACGCAGCACTTTATAGTCACTTAAGGCCAAAAATGCAAAGCTCATCAAATGGATTTCAAATTAGTTGACCCACCCCACTCCGGCCCCAGTTATCGCCGAGAGTTATGGCCATTAGAGATAGGCCAGTCGGAGACTTACGTTTTGGCTGCTGTCGCTGCTGGCGGCGGCGGCGGCCTCTTTGAGTGGCCATCAAACCTGGCCAATTGTTCTTCAATATCGCTGAGCTGGATATCGTCGGCAATGGCCAGGTTGAAGCAGAAGGCGGGGTCCCTCCTGTCCCGCTCGATCAGCTGCTCCGTGTCCTTGGGATTGAGCCAGACGGCGTTCCTGCTGCGGCACAGGTTGAGGTTCCTCAGGTCGCCGAAGTGCAGGGACACGGTTGGAGGTGGTTGAGGAGGCTGCTTCTGGATCTTGGCCAGCTGGGCGGCGCTCAGGCTGCCCGTCAGCATGGCCACCTCCACGTCGTCGTCGGTCTCTCCGTTACAGGAGATGCCGGAGGAGTGGAACTGCTCCTCGCAGCTGGCCTTTTTCAGCTCGCTGCCGGAGGAGGACTGGGCCACGGCCATGGCCAAGGTGGGAGCTGGCGACTCGTTGGGCAGCTCCAGGGCTATTTCGTAGGGCGCCAGCGTTATCCTGGGCTTCGGCTTGGTCTTGGCCCGCACCGCAGACTTGATGATGCACTTCGCCGGCGGATTGCCTCGGTTCTTGGAGCAGCTCGCCTTGCCCGCTGCAGCCTGCTTCCTGGGCGAGAGCTTGGTCACCGTGGACAGGCGGGACTGCTGGGCGGGGTTCTTTTGCGGCACCTGTGGTGGCTGAATCCTTTCCTGCTCCCGGCTAGCCAGGCGCTCCCTGCTCTCCCGCTCCGCGGAAAGGGCCCTCCGGCGACTCCGGCGTATGCTGGGCATGTTCCGGGGAAAGAGCTTGCCCGCCTCCGCCTGGGAGCTCTTGGACAGGCTGTCGCAGCTGCGGTGGCGCGTGGGGCTGCCACTGCTCTCCGTGGTGGCTGTGGAGGTGCTGGCGGACCCATCGAGGGTGGTGGCCAGCACCGAGGCGCACTCGCTGAGGTTCAGCACGGGATCCGGCTTGACTGCCTGCGGCAGGCGGATCTTCCACCAGCGCTTCTTCGAGAGCATCTTCGTCACGCGTCAATCACGGGTCGCGGGGCAATCAATCAATTGACACATTAACAGGACGGGAACACCTTGGCCGCACCTGGTATGCGGCGGCCTGCAATTACTGTCGCCAGCAATTAACGGGCAATCCGCTTGCTCCAATTACGTGCACTCGCGCTCGATAGTTGGGATTGGATTGTACCGTGTGTAGTCGAAGTCGGGGTTTGGTAGTTCGCGGCAGAACAGCTCGCACACCGCTCGCTTTGGGGCTGCTCAGACAACTGAAGATCGCATAGAAAGTTGGCCGACAGGCGGCGAAGAACCGGCTACTGGCCAGGTTGGTGCAGGTCAAACTCACCACCCGATCTGGGCAACTCACCACAGCTCTCTCGCTCTCCCTCTCTCTCGAATCAAGTGCAGGCAACAGGTAACAGGTGCCACCTACCTGAGTGGAGTGGCTCCGGCGCTTGAGTGCTTCTGGAACGAGCCGCATTCTGGCCGCGTTTATTAGCCAAGCCGAGCTACTGGTTGCAACTGGCAACTGGTTGATGGCTCTGCCTGCTGTCTTCGGGCCATTTGACACATTTCATCCGCTTGGCGATTGACCCATTTCAATCATGGCCAATAGCCGGCAAGGGAGGACGATGGCGAGAGGCCAGAGTGCGGCCCTTGGGCGGTTTGTTGCCACATTAGCGGCGCACTCACAGGTGGTCATTAGCCTGCAGGCCAGCTGAAAGTGTGGTAATCAGGTGAGAGGAGACCCCATAGCCCTCCGTGAAACGCATCCGGGCAGGTAACTAGCCAATGGCAGCGAATGTGTGAGCCAATCAATTGGAATTAGGGTTTTGTGGCTATCACCAATGCAGAATGGGATTCTCACCTGACGGAACCTGTGGGAATGCATTATTCTCTAATTGCACACATTATTCAATTAAACCAGCGCCACTAACCGATAGTGGTGGCATCTCGGCCTTCAACAAGCTACTGTTTCCAACAGGTAATTACATAAAGAATTTAATTGGGGTTTGTTGCGGCTTTCTAAAGGGAAGTGGTCCTGACTAACTTGGCAAAGTCGTACTCTTTTAAGAGACATTTAACACTTAGTTAGTGTAACTTAACTTATGTAAATTCAACTCGATAATAAATTACATTTCAAGTTCCCAACTTACTCTTAAAACTCTCCCAGCTGCTTTGCCATGGCGGGCCCGCTTCCGAACAAATTGTTTGGCCAACTGTAATGAGAGTTGAAAGTAAATAAATTAATTTTACGCATTTAATGTTAAATATTTACGTTCTTTTTTGGCACTCCACGGAGTGATGGACGAAATTGCCCAACTAATTGAGAGCAAGACAGAGAAGGAACAGTCAACAGAAGTCGACAGAAAAGCAAAAACCAAAGTGACTGCCAAAGTATTTTAATTGCCCAGAGTTTCTCCCAAAAAAGGGAGGGGGCGTCAAAACTTTATTTGACAGTTGGTACAACTGAACAATTCATGAAACAATTTTGATTAAAACTGAGACACGCCGTCTCCAGCTGGGGAAATGTCAGCAAACGTACTTGGCAGATGCCAGCCAGCAGGTGGAAATGAGTACACCGTGCACATAATATTAAATATTGCAAATATTCAATACAAAGGAAGAACGATTATGTTCTGAATTAAAATCTTTAATAATATTTGTTAAATCTAATAAAGAAATGGTGATAAAAACATTGAAATATATATGAAATCTATATAAAAAATCTATCTAATTAATATATTTATTAAAATTTAGGGGGGCGGTTTCCTGTCAAACTTTTAGAATTTCTGCTAAGAAATTGTTTATTTTTAGCGTCAATCTAAGAACTACAAAAAGCATACACTTTTTTTAAGGCCAGTTTATAACCTTACTGTTAGATTTTATCGGAAAGATTAATATTATATATTATATTATATTATATTATATATATTCCGTCTCAGCATTTCTTAAAGGAATTCATCTGTTTTTAGAGAATTGAAAGTTACCTTTTCTTCCCTCCTTACAATACCAATTTATCTAGAATTTATTTTTCGGTCAAATAGAAAACTTTAAAAATGAGTTGAAATATTAAAATCCACCATGGCGCCTTGTAAAGCAGATGCCTTAATTTATAGCCAGATTAATTAATGATATATACTAAATTTCATGAAATTGCATGTTCCAATATGTAAATTTGTCCAGTGTAGCCTTATTACTTTTTGAGTGCAATTCCCTGCCCCCCTGGCATGTGGCAATGGACAACAGGTAAGAGTCAGCGTCATCGCAAGAGCGAAAAACGGGAGAAACAAACGCAGAAGTGACGCTAGTAAAACAACAACGATAATATCCTGCAGAGGTCGTAAAAGTTGAGATTTGAACGTGCAGCGTACACGTGTAAGTCAAAAGTTCGCCCAGAAGCGAGGGGCGGATGTGCGGGGTAGGGGCGTGGCAGCCAGTTTGTCACAGCTGCCGCCACTACGCGAGGCAAGATGGCGCCGTGCAGCACTAAAAGGTATTAAAACAATTTACACTTTGTAAAAAAACCGAAACAGCAACGGGAGCAATAACAGCAACTGTTGTGCGGCTTGTAGCACGTGTCGCACGGAGGGGCGGCCTGTAGTTGTTGTTAATATTTTTTCCCACTCACCCAACACGGCGCCCTGTCATAATCATAACTGTGTCTCGGGGGGAGGGACAGAAAAAAAGAGGAGGAAATAAAATAAAATCAAGACTGCCGTTGACAATCGCGTTATCATAATTCTTTTCTGCTAAATTCAAATAGCGTTTTCGCCTATTTGCATAAACAACGTGAAAGTCGTAAAGTGAAAAATTGCAAAATATATATATGCTTAAGAACCGGAGAAAGGGAAAGAGAAAGGAGGCGGCGTAAGCACTTGAAAGGGGCGGATGGGCACAGAACGCAGAAAAAGCAAAGCTGCAATTGCTCGCTGAACAATGAAGGCACAGTGGGTCGAGAGGGTCAAATAAGCAGACACAATTTTAAAGCAATAAGTCGAATGGTAAGGAATTAATTTAACAATTCAGAAAAAATATTTAAGGAAATAGGCTTATTTGGTATCGAATTTTAATTAAAAGTAATTTAAACAAATGTTGACTGATTTTTTGTAGTTTAATTTACAGAATAACCCCTTCAGATCGCTAGAATTTATTAAATTTAAATTTAAAAGAATTTTTCAAAGCTTGTTTGATATTTTTTAAATTAAGAAGTTGTATAAAGTAACTAAAAAATACTTTCCCAAAGGTAATAGTCGTTTGAAGTATTTTAAGGTCATTTCACGATTTAAAATAATAAAATTGCTGACAAATTATTTTTTGAATATGTTATACATTTTTTTTCTACTATATATCCTGATTCCTTCGCGTTTCAGCCCATCCACAGTAAGCGCCGCCATGCGATTCTCTGGCTACATCGCCCCAAGAGCAGGAAAGCCGGCAACGGGGAGCCTTTTTTTATGAAAAGCTAGATGCGTGGCCCCAATCCGCTTGCCAATCTCGGTGGCGGCCGCCTCCTCTGACTTCCTCTTAAGACAATAAGCACAGTGCCGGGATGGGATGATGGGATGAGCTCGGAGAAAGCAGCAGGAGCTGCCACAATTCACCCCACACTCACACGCGGAGGCGGCAAATGTTTCCCTAATGATGACGTCGCTGCCGCTGCTTATGAATTGTCGTTGCTGGCGGGGAAATGTGGCAAGAAATCTCAAGTGCTGCCTCGTAATATTTTTGAAAAATACGAGGATTTTTCCAACCAAAGAAGGGGGCGCCTGCAATGATTACGTTGATTTGCCAAATGGCGCTGATGACAGTCGGCAGCAGCTGAAGAGGCTCCGTGAGTCTACTGATTTTTAATTAAAAAAGCAACACGAAAATGGAAGAGGGGAAGAGCGGGAGAGAGTGAACAGAAGAAAGCCCAGTCACAAAGCCAGAAAGAACAAAAAAAAGTAAAAAAAAAAAAAAGAATTCAAAGTGCGCGTCACAAGGTTTCCTTTTGTTAATCGACTTGATTGTAAATATTTTCTTGCATACATCCACACCCTTGTCCTGGCTTCCCCTCTTCATTCACCCTTCTGTCCTTTATTCGAAAGTACAGGGGGAAAAAATAGGGACACATTTAAGGAATACTACGTTCTAGAAGAGGTAATGTTGTTTAATTGTAGTTTATAAAAAAATTCTAAATGAATTTTTAGCGGTGACATAAAATGTAAAATGTTTTATTGAGTTTTTAATCAAAACTTCATTATATTCTTTTGAATTTTAATCAAGTTTTATTTACCTAAAAATTAAATTAATCTTATTTTAAATAACTAGGATATTTATTTATTTTTAAAACGATAATACGGTTGGAAATATTATAATCTAGATGGTTTAACGACTGCATATAATTGTATTTCGATAATATTTTGAAAATGTATACATGTCCGGCTTGCGACATAAATTAATAATGCTTCAAATAGCATTTAATTATTGACTTGAGCAATAATCGAATAAAATTATATACAGATTTTCTCGAGACAATGAGCAATGAGCTTGTACAATTATTTAATTTACTTCTTTGCCAGTGTACTTCTGTTTGTCAATGGCGACTGTTGCTGCACTTCTAACGGCACATTCACCCAGTTACCTCCCATCCCCACCCCGCCCGTCTGCACCTGTCGCCCTTCCTTCCACCTCGTCCTCTCTTCCCACCCCTTCTCACCATCCCCTTTGGCTTTGTTATTTATGGCATTGTTGTTGCCACGTGATGCTGTTGCTGTCGCTGTCGCTTTCACCCGCCCATGTCCCCAGTGGATGCGTGGTGCGTTTTTCCCCACCATCTGCTGATGATTTTTCACGCCCTCCCAGGAAAAAAAGAGGCGGAGACGGCACCAGTTTGTGTTTTTAATTTGACAAACATTTCGCGATTCCACAGCTTCTGTCAGCGGCAGGCGAAGAAGAAGGTTTCCAGGTAACATAAGCATTTGTATTGACGTAAAAAAAAGTCGTTACGTTGCTTGGCATTTCTTTCTTTAATTTTTTTGGCTTTGTAACTCCTTAGGATTTTGTTTTTGATTCATCCTAGTCTGCTATGTTTATTTAAGAATTTTTGCTCTTTTACATTTGAATTTATCATACAAAAGTTGTCAAAAGTTTATTATTTTATTATTATAAGAAAACGTAATATATTGTAAAAAAAACATATGAATAGCCTTGTCTTATTTGAAAAAGTCTTAATAGACTTTAGTAATTATATTTAATATAAAGAAAATTACTTGTGTTTTTATGAGAGAAAATATTTTATATGTAATATTTGTATAAGAGGTAGCACAGCGTCTTTGGCTATTATTAAAATAATAATTCAAAAAAATAACTGACAATAAGAATTTAATTTGTAGAAGCAAAAATATCTATATTATTTATATTTTAATATTAAATTTACCAAAGCCGCCAACATTAAAACAGTTTAAAGATATAATATACTAAGATGCCTTGACACAAACTGTTATAAAGCAATAATATGCCTCATAATAACTGTCATTTTAATGGAGTTTATTCAAATGATGTCCAACCCAATAAAGCAAACAATTTGCGGATTACTCATCCATTTTTAAGCACTTCAATCCAGGTTTACTGGTTTAAGCCAACTAATTGGCTTTGCATCTCCGTTAGAGATGGATTTGTGTTGCCTGCTTTTGGGAGGACTTATTTGGCCAATAACAGCAATTAAATGAGCGCGCGAAGCCGTATTGTTTGCTCATTTGTCAAACAACTTGTTGACAGGCCGAGGCAATTTGCCAACACTTTTTGCACCAATGCTGGCCAAAAGCGAAAGTGAAAGGCAGCTGCTGCATTGTCAGCATTCGCCGATGATGATGATGCATCGGAAAATTCAGTAAAAATTGACAATTGGCAGTGGTCACTTTGTAGAGGAATTTCAGCACACAAAACCAAAGGCAAACAGGGAGGGGGGTAGGGGTAATTGTGCACATAATTAAATGGCAATGTCCATGAACCGAAACTGGACTGGTTTGGGCTCGATAAACACGAACCAACACCCCCAATTAGGAGCAAACAAATACTCGTAAAAGGAAAGCCCAAAGGCAAACACTCTGCCTTTGTCATCCAGCAGACGTCACAATGAAAAGTGCAAACCAGCTGAAAACTGCACCCCCCACTGCCAAAGGTTTCGGCTCAACCCCCGAAAATCGCTAAGCTTTCATGAAGAATTATGAATATTGAATTGAGAGCCCGACCGCTCCAAGGACCTGCTGCCATCAAATCAGGCAAAGAGACTTCAGTTTGCATAAGAGCCACGAGTGTGTGTGAGTGTGTGGGTGTGTGTGTCTAAGCTAATAAACATTGCAATGTATGTGCCTAAGGGTGAGGGCGTAAATAATTAAATTCTTAATTATCTCCAGCCACCAGCAGGAAATTCCACGACAGAGTTGCCAAAAGGATATCTCAGAAGCCAGAGGAAAACGGAGAAAAGAAGCTAAAGAATCAAGGAAAACTGTGTGGTTGTGAAATTATATTTCTTTCCTTAAATATAAATACTATTTAATAGTATAGAATATAATTTCAATCGAATTATTCAAGTTAGGAATGTAAATATTTTGGCAGTGAGTAAAACATACTAGCTCTTTACTTAACTAAAGGCTACAAAATTTAATGAAGACCTTCAATGGTGATATTATATATATTCTTATATCTTCACGCTACCAAATATCTTTCAGACCTATTCAAAAAAAAGTCCAAAGTGACAGCACTGCTCCTCGTACATGTAACATCTCATATGAAGAGAGACGATGGTAGGTTTTTCGGATTCCGTCGGTGTCACACTCACTTAATTAACTTTAATAATTCACATGAGTGACAGGGGAAACTTTTGCTTTAAGCAGGTGAAAAGTCCTCCCCGGCTAAGTGGAAGTAATGCCTTCCCGACAACGTCATCACGGTCCTAATGAGCGAATTAGTATTCATTATTAGGTGTCGCTTCGAGAGCTCTTCGCTCTACGCCATTCTTTTCCCTGTGTCCTGCATTTGCATAATATGTATTTATAATGCCGGGCTTATCGCTCGGAGTGGGCGTGTCGCAGCCCCCGGACTTTGAATAGTTGCCAAGCAGAGTGGCTAAATTAAAATAAATTGTACTTTTCAGTTGTAATAGTTGTAGTTCCGTAAGTGGTAACGACACAATTGTGGTTCATGTAGGGGTTCATGTGCCCCATTCGATTGCCAGGGGGATTGCGCGGGCTATCCAAATCTGCGGGGAGTTCGGGCGGCACAGATAAGCCGGGTGATTATGATGGCTCATAAAAAAGGTAATTAACGAATGAATTTCATTTGTTTTCGGGTTTTAATGTCTCTTACAACTCGTCAAATGAAGGTGCGAGTTTGATATCTGAAGAGCTTTGTTATTTGCAGTTAAAGTCCTATACTTAATTTAGGAAATTTTAATTGTAATGTTCGTGCTTAACTTTCACTTTTTTTTAATTTATTTGGGATAGGATTATTTAAGACACGTGCCGTTTTCTTAGACTTTGTTAGACAAAACAATTTATTTTAAATACAATTATTACTTTGATTGAACTATTTTCACACCAATGCATTTAATTGGCTTTAAAATACAAGACCTCTATACTTTGAAGAAAGAATAATAATATTGCATATGTATTGCATAAAATTTTAACACAAATTCAATTTAAATTAAAAAAAAAAAGTTTGTATTTATCTAAATAATCTTTTTTTTATGATTTTAATTGTTTATAATTGTACATATTAAATTATTAAAAGACTAATATATTTCCATTAGACGTTATAAAGCAAGTTTGTTTGATGGAATGACAAATAATAAATGTAGTAATATAAATTAAATCTAATGTTAAGATTTTTTATTATTAAGCAATTTTTAACTTAAAAAAAAAACAAATTAAATTTCGTTTCCAATAATTTAATTCAATTTTATTCTTGAAGCGGACTTTGCCTTAAGTTTTTATTTTCACATGCAAATATGTGTGTGTACTAATTAGGAAAAATTAACAATTTCTTAAAGTTAAATATTGAAAATTTGCTAATTTAATAGTAAAAAATTTAATTTTGAAGTAAGGAGTATAAATAAAACAACTTGCAATTAGTCTCCAGACACTAAAACGTACAACAATAAAATTTCCTTTACCTTTTAAAATGTACCCTTTGAAATTACTTTTCCTATAAACCAACCCCAAAATAATGATCGTTTGTTATTTGCACTCCTCTTAGCAATTTGATTGTTCCGCACATTAATTCCCATTCATCGCCTTTTAGTCATTACGCCAATATCCCGGGCGGAGGCTTCTCTGGTTTCAAAGTGAGGCAGGAAGTGCTTCGAATTAGGATTCATATCACATGACACCTTCCTGACTCATTACCACGACCTCTGTCCCAACAATTAGACGCCCATCCGCCATTGAGACCTGTCTTAGCCAACTTGTCTAACTTGGACACTTGATGGCTAAAAAGACACACACTTGCACTGGCCCGCTGGCAGGCAGTTCATTGCGCTTACCAAACTCGCTTGGAGGGGAATCCCCGAGTTGGTTGACTTCTTTCTAATCCAATTAGATATTCCGCCGCCGCACGTACTTTCTGCGGGACTTCTTGTTAGACTTTCACTGCCGGCTCGTTAAGCAATTTGCGCGGCGAGGCAAACCGAAATTTAATTCGAAACTCGAGGACAAAGCGACGACCGGGCAAATTCAATTTGTTAGCATTTCAATTTTCAATCTTCACCTTCGTTATTCAATTATGCACACGCGTCGCGCGACGGGCACGTGGACTGGAATTCATTAGAGAACCCTTCTCCAGGAGGACGCGTAATTCGGGAAGCTCGACGATGGAACTGAACGCAGTCGAGGGGATAGCAAGTCCGGCGCACGTTGTGTAGAGCCACGCTGGCAAATAGCAACTGAACTCCGCCACTGGGGCCCGGCAGCCTGGCAGGATGTTCGCGCGTCCTGGCGACTCCAAGTCTGCCCGTGTCCGTGTCGCTTTGTTTTGATTTTGGTCCACTCGCAACCTGAGCTGCGAACCGCGTTGCATACGCGCAGGCGCCCTGCGAAAATCTCTCTTCGCAGGAGTTGCGTGCGGCGCCTAAGAGAGCGCTTCTCTTAGGCATTTAGCGACTTGTTGTTGTTTTGATTGGCAGAGCAATGGCCAGGGGAATCACACTTTGGGCTATTAGAACCGGCAATCAGTTATGATTTGGCAATTGACACTTTTTAGAAGCAGGAATTAACAATCAAGATGTTATTATTGTACTAACCGAGTATTAGTAAGTAATAATTAACAAAAAATGAAAGAATATATGTAAATATTTACTTTAAGTTCCAAGAAAACACAATCCAGAAGGTCGTTTTAATTATTTTTTAATTTTATTATTATAGCAATATAATTTCTTATTTTAGTTTCATAAATATTAATTTTAATAATGCCTTGGTATAGATATTTATTTAAAGATGTTAATAGAAAATTAACCACAAGCAGAAAGGACTTTTTAATCGGTACGTAAAAGTTGCTATTACTTTGTAGAATATTCCATCAAAAATTCACCAGAAACAAGTAACTCCACCGTTTCATTAATTTGATTTTTTTTTTAAATATTGCAATTTTAATTTGATTCCCACGAATTTCAACTAAAATCATTAATTTGTAAAAGACAAATGCGTATTTTATATTTGGTCTGCTGCCTGCCACGGATGACCTCATCTAAAACAAAACTTGGGCTAATTGCTCAAAATAACCCAACTTGAATTTTTTTTAGTTAAATGACGTATTAATATTTAACTTAATTATTTCCATTTATTTAATCCAAGAAACAAAATTGCTATAAACAGAGTGTAAACCCTTTGCTAATCATACAATTTTTAATACGTTTTAATAATTGTTGATAATTAGTCAATTTATTAGTCCTAATATATTAGTTATAGTTGAAGTATAGTAGTATATTAATTGGAAATATATTGACAAAATTGTTTAAAAACAATAATTATTAATATATTATATGTATAGTGGAATAGTAAGGGTATTTATTTGTACTTGTTTCTTGAATGCAATTTAATTAAAATCAATATAAGTTTAATAATTTACAATTATTTTTATATAATAAAGATATATTTGTCATGGCAATAACCTTCCACCATAAAAACATTTCCATCAATGTTTTCATAACTTCATAAGGACTCTCATCGCGCTCAATTAAAGTGGCCATCAACTAACAAAATGTCAGTAAAAGTATCGCAATGAATGTAAACGCATGGAAATTAAAATCAATCAGTTTTAGTGTAAGTTACGACCAGCAATAATGCAGCCACTTAAGGACTCAAGAGCGGCGGGGAGAAGAGGCACAGCAAGGACGAAGACTGAGCCCGAAGGCCAACATTTATGCCACCCCAGAGACTTGGCCATTTACGATGGCAAGTGTCGTCCTTTCGGCCTTCGTCCTTCCCTTGCCTGCCCCTCCCTTCCAAGGAGACCGCACACGGAAATCCTGGAGAGGGGAACACCTTGTGGCCAGGACACAGTTTCGCGGTCCGGGGGGGAGGTCAATGAGCTGGGGGATAAGCAGCTTGACAACTTTGCTTAAAGTTATTTGCAATTCTTATAAATGTGCATGCGTTACGCACCGCTGCCCAATTACGTGGGGATGGATCTGGAGTGGTCTCCCTGGATGTTCGCGAATCGAAGGTGAACCCTGGAACCCTCGAACCAAGCCGAAGGTGCACCCTTACCCCTCAAGGATTTGAATGATTTTTTTTCTGTCGGCTTGCCTTTTTCTTTTCCTAATTCCTTTATGGGGTGACTGGACTGGCGAGGGTGGCTTTTCCCCTTCCTATTCCTTGGGCCTGACAAAAAATTTGAAATTGAAATTGCCCCTGCAGGTTGGCGGCTTTTATTTCCATGGCCAGCTTTTATTTCCTCGCTCGCAAAGTAAATTAATGGATGTGTGAAAAGCGTTCAGCCCAACCGCTGAGGTTGTCCTCATAAAAGCTGTCCACTATTAAACAGCAATAACGATTGCCAAAGACCAAAGTCCGGAGTCCGATCCAATCCCCAGGCCCCTCGCTCACAGTAGTCAACACTTTGTTCGCATGTGTCAGACGCAATTTTACGAGCGGGATACTTTTGGCAGAAAGTTTTTACGGCAACAAGCGGAAATGGCATTTTTACTGGCCATCTAAGCAGTCCTCCTCCCTACACAAACACACACAGATTGCGTCCAGCTGTTTCGGGGGAAACCCCCGAATTGAGTTCGCCTTTTGCCAGCTCGCCAATGATGGGAAAATTGAAAACTACGACTATGAAGCCTTCGGGGGTGGAACATTTTCTGCTGCAATGGCACAAAAATTGATTTGTTGTCGATTTCGGTGGGGTTCGGTCGGTTGTGATTCCGTTTTCAATCTAATTTATGGCCACTGCAAGTGCAAGTAAACATGTGCGACAAACGACCTTATGAAGCCAGAAGTTTTCCCCAAAAATAAATAAAATGAAAATGCCCCTCGCTCTGTGTATTTTTCAGTTTATTGGAATTTGAGTGGAGTGACGTGGCACAGGATGTGCTGCCTTTAACTCGGTTGTCAGCAGCAGAAGCTCCTGCCATTAGTCTTCTTCGACTCTGTCGATTCCCGATACGTGTTGAGTGTTCCGCGGGGCAGGCGGAGCTGTGGCAGATACCGATCGAAAGTCAGTGATCGATCGGAGTGGATGTGCCAGCCAAGAGTGTGTGGGAAGTTTGCCTCGAACTGGAGATGCACTGCAGCAAATCGAACTCAAATGTTATTTGGACACGAACGATTGTTAAGGAAGAGGACAATATATCTGTTCCCAACTATTTTGGTATCCATTTTACATTCTCCATACAAGCAGTGGCATCTTCCCAAACTCTGACGCTTCTCATTAAAATTACTTACATATGCGGAGACTTGCTCTTCTCATTAGCTGGCATTACGGATGCTTAACCCCCGGAGCTATGTCAAAGCTCAGTTCCATGACATTGGCTTTGGATTTTCCCTAGCTGTGCTGAGTGCTCCCTCCGGCTTGACCTCGCTCTCCCAGTCTCAGACTGTCTGTCCACCTACTTAATTATTTAAAGCATTCTCACAATTTTTCACAAACATGTTCTTCTTATTCACTTAATTCACTTTTTTCTTCGCCGTACTGACAGACGTATCTGAAGTTCAGAACAGGTTGCCCAGGCCGAGATACACCCAATGCAGATACAAGCAGGAGAGATACATGCAGACATAGATAGCTGGAGCTGGAGCTGGAGTTGGGGCTGAAGCTAAAGCATTCCTTAGCTGGAAGCCTCACATTTATGCCAAAGTTAAGTGAACTTGAAGCCTTTGCCTTGCCTTTATCTGCAGCCCGCGTATAAGTTGTGAGTTTTTTAATTGCAGTCTAAATGGACTTCAATGAATGCAGGCAGCAGTGGCGACTCCATCCAGGTTGCAACTGGCAACTGCAGCAGCAGCCACGGCGGCAGTTTATCTTTTGATTGTTGCAACATCCGAGGCCCTCGAAGGGCTGTGCACTGAGGAGCGCAGCGACGTCGCCTTTTTTAGTGAACTCGAGATTTTAATTACGGCCGAAGTGCTCCTTGTATCGCTCGAGTGTGTCTCTATCCGAAAGAAATTAAAAGTTCGTTCTTGTTCGCTTTCGTTTCTGCTTTGTTTTTGGCCTCCGCCTCGGCAGCTGCTCTTAATACCGGGATTGATGTGGCGCATTAAAAACGCCAGCAACTGGCACTGGCCCCGGCAAGCTGGCCAAGATTGATGAAGCCACTCTAAGCCGCAGCCGCAGCCGCAGCGGAGCGGAGCTGCTGTCTCAGAGTCTCAGTGGTTGCAGTTGCAGGGGCAGCACGTACTTTGTCTAACTGCCAATGCGGCATTCCCATCGTCCAATCGCCATCCCAATGCCAATGCCAATACCAATGCCAAAGCCGAAGCCAATGTCTTGGCCACATGCCGCGCATGGCCACAATTCGTAAATTTATTAAACGTCAACACGGCACTGAGCCAAATAAACTTGTCTCACGACAGCAGCCGGCCACGTACTGCCGGACCCCTGGCAACCCTGGCAACCAAAGCAGCCCTGGCTTACCCATCCTCCTCCATTCCTCCCCTGCTCTGGATGCAGTTACATCGCCGAGGCAGTTCTGGAGACACTTGGAGGGGATTTGGAAGGAAGGCTGCCTGGCACGCAGCAAACGGTTAAAATTAATAAAGCATCTTTGCCTTGCCTTGGCTGCTTCCTTGGCTCCGGCTTTCGCCAGCACAGATGCACTGGGAGAAAATTAAAGTAGGTTGCAGATATACTGATATACTTGGTAAAGCCTTTTGGGATTTCAGATGGCATATTGGATTTTTTTAGAGAAAGCATTCTGAGTAATTTATTTGAAATACTAAATAGAAATATCTTAGACTCTGGATAACACAGGAATTGGAATAGCAATAATATATTCTTCGAATTAATATTTAGTATTATCAAATATTAAGTATTCTCTGCAGTGTAAAAGGGGTAAAGACAGCGACAGCAGATACTCTTGGCGACCAGTCTATCTCGGACTCGTCTTACCATTCCCATTTAGCCTGCCACTGACCACTTTTTGTGTGTGCTCGCCTCTGCGAACTGAACAAACAGCTTCAAAGTTGCCACAGACTCGGGCCTCCGGACTCCGGACAGCGGACCGAAGACTCTAGACACCAGACTCCGGAGTCCGTCGTGTGGGCTTCTAACAGTGATATTTATCTGCGAGTGCAATTACCGTTGTATGGGCTCGATTAGGGTTCGGATCGGCGGCAGGGGCTCATAACTCGGCTGTGGAAAGTGCAGAAAGCCCCGTTTGACATTTGAGAAATGCAGCGGGGCACAATTCACGGATGCAGATGCACACAACCAAGGCGAATGCCTTGGAGAAATGGTCACCCATCTGACTGCGTTTTCTTTTATTCATTTGGAATGGGTTTTTGACAATCTTTTGGCTGCTTGCAGTCCAGGTTCTCTGCAAGTTTTTTTGTAGTTGGTAGTATATATCCAACACTCTTTAAATGTCCCTTTCCCCTCAGAGCAAGTTAATTTTTCTCTTAAATTCCAGAACATTTATCTCCATGTAAATCTCCAGAAATGATTAGAATTTTTTTAATAAACCCAGCTGCCACGGACTCGAACCCGTCGGTCCGCCGGGGTAATTGCCTCCTCGGAGTCTTGTACTGCGTCTAGTTGTTGTAATTAAAGTACGAAAATGCACGGGTAACAACAGCAGCAACAACAAGATACTCGATTAAGCAGAAGACCGAGGAGCACTTACAGTCGGGGTCAAAAATATAGCAGTAGCTGAATATGGCTCAAGTTCATACTGAGATATACAAAAGTATTTATATAATAAAATTAATTTATTTAAAATATATATAATTCTAAAATAAAAATAGGACCTACCTTTAAGAAATGTAGACATGAATTTTAAGATAAAAAAAAAT
>JAEIIJ010004993.1:0-31160 GCA_018904815.1 Drosophila ogumai
AAAAAAAAAAAAAAAAATTCAAACAAATTTCGTGTTCCCAGCTAACTAAGGTCCTTGGCCCCAGGGAATTAAATGGCAAAAGCAGGCACAGCCTGGCAGCCAGAAGAAAAGCAGAAGCCGGCTAGTAATTATCGGGGAAACTGCAGGCAAACTGGGACCCAGAATAGCTACCAACGCTGAATGGCTTTAAGGATAAATGGGGAGCTGGCATGCGGAGGATGGAATCAAATACTACTAATCTAGAAACCTGCACGAAAAATGCCTAATATAAAACTCATTATAAATCTTGCAAAAAATATAACAAAAATTAATCACTGAGAAAAATCGAAGAAAAATAATCACTTAAAAGAAATTTCTAGAAAGAGTTTAAACAACTTTTGCTTAGCCACAAAAGTTAGAACATTTCTAAACAAATAATGAAAAATAAAACTTAAAAGGTCATAGTTTTATTTTTACGGATTGCTAAAATGTACCTACAGAAATTTCGAAATTAATCTAATTATTTCAATTTAATTTCTAAGTCTCAAAGTATTTAGTGAATTATTTTTCACAATGCTTAAAATTGCTCGAACCTCCTGAATAACTCTCATGGAAGCCACACACACATCTACAACTCGAATCTGGAGCGTGAAAAATCAGCGACACTTGTGCTCCCTTTGGCTTGTTAGCCATCAGCATCTGTTGCCGTGGAATGTTGGTAGCGCCCCAGAAAGCAGCCCCCAGGCAGAGTTCCACTTCCTGCTTTTTTTGTTGCAACGGCTGGGTGGGCGGAGGCTGACGTGGGGCCGAGTGGGAGGACTCGGATAGATGGTGGGTAGCTGCGCTAACAAGATTCGACATTTGAACGAGAGTAATCCATCAGCCAACGTTGAGTACAAAAATGGATTAAGAAGAAGCGAGAGTGTGTGCGCTGTGTGTAGTGGAGAAGGTTTCAGTTTCATATTGGGCCTCCGGTTTTTCCTTCCTCTTTTTAAATCGCTTTTAATGTGCGGCATTTGGTCTCGTTTTTGCCTGCTCCGCCGCTGGGATGTGCTTGCTTCATTTTTCACAATGGAATGAAAGTTCAATTATTTGATTTGACAGGCCCTGCCAGGAACTGGCATCAAAGAGCGAAGGCTGCGAGCATCAGATTTATTCGCACACAAACAATCACCAAGTGACTGCCACAACGTATTTTATATCGAACATGACTTTGACTGCACAATTGAAGTGTAATTTATTAACTTCCCCTCATGCGAAATGAGTTTTTCGCGTTCCAGTCCAATCGATAAGGAGAATTCCTTGTCAATGCTTCAAAACAAGTGAGTAGATGGGAGAAATTGGGTCCAGGAGATACGTATTGTAGAGTTTGAAGACTGAGGGTTCCATTTTAGTTAAATACAAAAATTCAAAAATATATTAAAGTCTTTTAAAACATACCATAAGAGTCACAAAAGATTTGATACGATTTTTTTTTCTCAATGTTTACAAAGTATCCTTTTTATTGGAGTCTCCCTTTAAAAGGTAGAAAGTTTGATTAACCTCTGCAAATTAAGGTGGAATACTCAAATCCTGATATCTATCCCATTGCTACCCTCATGAGTGTGTGAGCTGTGTATTTGATGAGTTCGGTTTACGATAAAGGCAAACCCATAAACAACACACTCAGCCGGTTGATAGTCCATAAGCCCAATGCCGCAGCACATATCCCAGCCACCTTTTCCCCGGGCCTGGCAACAAATTTTAATGAGCGGGCTCAGCCCATCTGCGGGTTCATTTCTGGGCTCAGCTCGCAGCCAAATAAAATGCCTCCCCTCTGCGGTTTGCTCGCCCGAAACAAAAACTGTTAGATTTTATTTGTTTTGTGGGCGATAAGTGGTTGACAATGTAGATTTTGCTTTACAAACAGTAAGCCGAAACAAGTTAAATAAATTCCGAGCTGGCAGTTCAATGGTTGGGAGAGAGTGAGCACATTCAGTGTATGGTTTAGGCCTTCATTTTTTATAAATATATATAGGTAATACTTAAAATATACCTTAATTAAAATTCTTAAATCTCTATTTTCTTTGATTTGGGATACGCTTAGGTCTTCGACCTCAGTCGCTTACATATCGCGATATCATCCATCTGTCTGATGCCCCAGTCAAATCCTATTCGATTCTCATCAATTTTCAGCGAGTCAAAGGCCCCCAGCCAGCCCAATCACACAGCCAATCGAAATTCGAAGTGTGAGAACCAATTTGCGACTATTAAACGGGCACCAGAAACACAAGGAGCCGTATAAGCCAAAGGGATCGGATCGAAAGGGAAAGAATGAAAGCGAAGCGGAGGCATCTGCTGTGCAATGCACTTTCTGGGTGGTGGGCGTTGGATTCAGACCAGATTTGAATGGCAGCAAAGCCAAAACGAGCAGTCAAGTGGGTGTGCAGTATGTATGTGTGTGTGTGTGTGTCTATGGAAGCCAATCTCGGGGAACGCGACAGGAGCAGCGACACTGGGAGAAGTGCCACAAAGAAACATAACTCGTTAAGTACTTAAGGCAAAGTTTCTAGCCTTAAAGTTGGCCTTTAGATATTCTCGTAAGTTAGTGAAAAATGTTATTCACCAAAAGGGAAATGTGCATAAAGTTTGCACTATAACTTTTTCTCTGTGTAACTGAGCTACGAGTACAAATTGCAGTACTTGTATCAAGATACATTCGAAGAACGAGCGAGCAACTGAAGCAGAAAGTTTGAATGGTTCAGAGGAGAGAGCAGAGAAAGGCAGTCTAGAAATATTTGCATAGGTGACTCCCCCCGTGGCCGCCGCTTGTTGGCCCCCATTTCCCCTGTTTCCACACATATTGATATGCTTTTGGCCTTTTGTCGACACTAAACGCCAGGCAGAGTCCTTAAAGGCAATGTGAAAATCCGTTTTCTCCGATGCGCTGCCTAAATAGTTAAACACAAAATCCCCGTGCCCAGAAATTGAGCGACGACTTAGCACGGTTTGGAGGGGGAAATGCCTGGTCTCACTTTGACATTTGTTTGACTTTGCCAGTTGGCATAACACAAAGGCAGCAGCAGCAGCTTCGCCAGGATTGTGTGCATTTTAGCGGAGTTTTAGGGCCAAAAAGCTAGTAGCAAGACCCAAGTCATGTTTAAGTTTAACGAAGAAAAGGGGGGAGGAAGAAAGGTTATTGGGCGTAAATATGTACCCTGCTTGGGGTTATAAACTCAAAGTAATAATATTTTCTAGGTAAATTTGATGGGTAAATATCAGTTTTAAAGTAAGTTTTAGAGAAAGTCAATCAATTTCATTTTCATATTGAAATTAAATGCCTTTGAAAATGGTTAACTTTTCATTTAGAATAAAAGTAAATTTTGTTTTGATTATAAAGTATTCCCGGGAAGAGTATTCGTTTCCTGCCTTTCATTGATGCCTAACTCACCTCCGTGGCTCCTGTAAGCTCGCATTAACAGGAACTCTTGCCAGGAGGTCGCAGGTTGCGTATACGCCCTGTCTCACCTGCCTGCTTGTTTTGGCAAAAACTGTTTGCTGGCTGTGGAAACTAATTAAAATATGCACAACTTGCCAAAATACTTAAAAGCAACACACATGTGTGTGCTGTGTGTGGGGCTGAGGCGCGCAAGGAGCCACTCTCCGTGGCATGCAGAAAATGTTGGTAAACGCCGCTTTTGCAGTTTTTTGTAATTTTCCACTCAACAGATTTTCCAGCTCCCCTTGTTCTTTTCACTTCTTTATGCCGTTTACTAAAATGTTGAGAATACTACGGAGGGGGAAATGGGCGTGGAAAATGCTCGGAGCGAGATGCCTTAACAACAAATAGTTTATTTATGCGCTTATTCTTCGTTATATATGCACGTTCATTTCGTGTTGCCGTTGCCCCAAAAAATGGGAATTAATTTAAGTTTCCTTCTCGGTTTATGCTTAGTTGCCGACAGGAGTGCAGGATTTAATGCATGAAGGCTGCCGCAAGCGAGGAGGATGCATACAGTATCTGGGAATGGATGTGCATACTTTAATGGCCTCTGGAACCGGAGGAAAGGAAAAGGAATTCTAAAGTGGTTTCGATTTCATTGTGATCTCTCTTACTCTGTCCTCTAGCTGTGAATAGCTTTTCTTTCTGCTTCTCGGCTTGCTGAACAAATGTCCTGCTTACCTTTAGGCCAAAGTCGTCTGCTGTTTGTGCCAAAAGTTTTAACTAATTTCCTTGTTTTCGTGCCTGGGAGACCAAATAAAGGCGAAAACTTGCATAAGAGTTTCACGATAAACTTTCCTAGAGGGACAATTAAAAAGATTTGTTTTCATGCTTGAATTTTGTTTTCACGCACAGAAACTGCATGCTGTTGCTGGCGGAGATCCTTCCGCTTTAAAGCCACCTGCTACACGATAATTTAATTGAATGTGCCAACCGAGAAGGGAAAGGGCGGCGAGTAATTAAAGTCAACCGGCGGTGGGGGAAGCGTTCAAATTAAGCCGAAACAATTTCGGATGCCTTTGTTTATGCCATCGTTATGCCAAACTTCCAACTGGGCCGAGCGGCGCAGCAAACCCAGCCACTTGACGCCTAATGACCAATTTAATGGGAAGGCGGAAGGCTCCGTGGCGCTCTGTGTCCAGAGAACATTTGCAAATGAAATGGCCTGAACAATGGCAGGGAACGACCGCCTGCCGATTACCTGTTCGGGGTTGTTAATTAAGTTTAGGCAGCCTAAATGTTATGGCAAAGTTTTCTATTACCGAGCCGGGAGAGACGGCCACACGACTCCTAATGAGACACGTAGGCGTATGAGTAACGCAGTCAAACAGGTGAATTTACGGGACAGACGACGTGACACAGTGAACACAACACTCAGACTCGACAATGGGGCGTATGCGTAATGCACAGCTTAATCACCGGCTCTGGCCAGTGCCTCCTCCTTTGCGAGAACCCCCCTTTAATTATTGCCCAGCTGCGAGGCGTAAATACTTCGTCGACCATCAACAATTCTCGGGCATGCTGCGCACCTAAAATATGTATGAAACTCGATCGGGGAATTGAAAAAAGTCCTGCCGAAATATATTCCATCCAACAAATTTCCAGCCAAAAGTTACTGAACCAAGGGGAAAAGCAGCTACAACTTGGCTTAGCTTGTAATACCATCCGTAACCCAGAAGCCAAGCACAACCCCACCCACCACTCGTATCTATGAAATTCGAGACTTTTTCTAGCTGGTGCTCGCAACTTTCACTGCTTGAAAGTTTTCGCACATGAGCTTCAAATTGCGCGTATCCCCCCCAAGGGAAAATGCTGGGGATGGCGAATGAATGGGAAATGGGGGGCCCAAACTGAAATCGAAAATTGTTTGCCAAGCGAAGCGCTTAGCTAAATGTCTTCCGTGCCAGTTCTCCATTGGGAGGATGTCGATTGTTGTGGAAACCGGAGAAGGCAGCGGAGGCACTGGGCTTGGCGGTAGGCGAAACAGGATAAGGAGGAGCTAGGGCTCTTGGCGCACAGGGTATGGGGAGCGGGCTCGAGTAGAGCAGGTGCACTCCTCGCCCGCCCATTAAAACGAACGACAAGTGCAAACATGGAGTCCCACACAGAGAGAAATAGTTCAGACCTGAACTTTGAAACTAAACTTTTAAGCCTGTCTGAAGCCAGATATTTGAAGAGCAAGAGAAAGTATTAAAATCTTACAAAAAAAAGAAAGGTATAGAAAGCGAAGGCTGAGATTGAAAATATGCCAACTCAGGCTAGACTGCCTCTACATTTTTCAATAGTCCCTAGTCTGTTTGAATTTCTTTCTGTGCACCTGGAGACCAATTCGAGACTCCCAGAGACCGTGCCACATTGCTGTATTTACATGCAGACAATATGAAGCAGTCGTATATGTTTATAACATCCGCAAATTGTTGAAGATAACAATTATTGTGCATTGAAAGCAAAGCTAGGGCGGCGCACAGCCGAGAGAGCAGCGGGGGAAGCAGCGGAGCAGTGGCAGCCGGAAATGACAGTTTACGGAAACACACAAAGCCAACGAGGACGGCAGGACCAAGGACCAGGACGGACACAAAGCCAGGCCCAAATAGCCTGGAGAAGTGCCATTAGGTTGCCAGCAACTACACACTCGGCCCCGCAGAGTCCGCCCACGTTGTGGCTAAGCAGTATTCGTATTATTTTTTTTTGTCCTTCTCTTGTGCTGTAAATTTTGCAACTTGTCTGGGGATAACTATTTCACCTTTACAGCTGCTGCTGCTGCTGCTGTCTCCCCAGGTGTTGCTCATTAGTGTAACAGGCTTTCCTCTGCGGTTAAGTTGAGATTGTTCAAATTGAAATATTACTGGCTAAGACTCCGGCTTACAGCATACAGCATGAGGTCGAAACTCAATTAGGGGCCAGCTGGGTACTAGTTCTGCTGTTCTGAGAATGAATATCACAGTTGGGAGTGGATATCTGTGGACGTATGTACAGATTTTCACCGAAATGTGTCATCAACATTCTTCTGATAAATATTTATATTTAATAAAGGGAAAGAATTAAAATACATAAAAGGTTTCTCCAAAAGCCCCCACTAAAAGATGACGAATTTAAAAGAATGAGTTTGCCATTGTCGTAAAAAAATATCTTGTCCATTAAACTTGTTTATTTTTTAGCCCTCGTTCCGACTTGACCTAATTGATTCCCATTGTCTGGTCCGGAATCACTTTCTCCCTGCCAAATGAAGCCTTTATCCTTGACTATTTCCCATCACTGGCTTGTTGAAAGGTCAATTACGGCTCGGATGTCTTGGCCATTGTTTCGGCCAACGCTTATGTAACTCCATCCAGCGTCGACCTTGCATTATTTAGACAGGATGATTTGCCCTTGCATATTTATAAGGCGGAGCGAACAAGCAAATGTATTAACTAAGTGGGCAAAAACAAAGCCGAAAGCGAAACAAAATGGCTGGCTGCGAATGCTCCTATGACCGCACATACACAAAGGACCCAAGGACCTGGGGACCAGAGCGGCAAAGGACCCGTTGTCATATCGCGCCAGCAACGCCCTCATTGAGTAAACATTGAGTCAACACTTCCGCTGAGATAACATCAACATGGCGCCAACATTATGGAAGGGCCGAAAGCGATGGCCAAATAGATATTCCATTGCAGATAACATGAGCCAAAAGACAAAAGCGAGGACAACGCAGAAAGAGTACGGGGGAAACCAGAGCGCTTAGCTCTTGGCCAGCGATTTTTACCCAATAAATTATTTTATCTACCATTTCGGGCAAACAAAAACAAATACGCCGCATCAAGGCCGGGCCACGTGGCATAAAATGGAATTAGGAACGCATTGACAGACACACAGAGCCGCAGAAAGAGACACACACAGAATGGCGGCGGCTGTTTATGAAAACGTCATTAAAATACCCCCAAAGAGCAGCTACGCTCGTAGTTCTCTGCCACATCCAGTAAAAGTAATCCCGGACAAAGCCAAGGGCACTGCTCTGGCATGGGTGGAAATTAATTAAGACCAACACGCTTAGCCGGGATGAATATTTAGGAGCCTGTGTCCTCTGGCCTGTGCGCTGCAAATTGATTTTCATTCGAAATTGTCGCCTTAAGTGTGATGGACTGCCAGGATGATAACAATCCAAAGTAAATTATGCGAAAGCCGGATGCCAAGATTTAGCTTAGCCAGTGTTGCTATAGGGTTTCATTCTCAATGAATAACTCACTGCAACTATACTTGAAAAATTGTTATAATATTTAATATAAATTATTTCTTAGTTTTTTTTTTCTCCTTTCTGATAAATATAAAAGGATATTACCTTAGCAGTTAGGACAATGTGTAATCGTCTGTGACTAAATCCCTACTTTCTATCTCTCTTTTTACTCGTTCACGCTGCCAACTCTCTCTCTCCGCCTGGCTCCTCTCTAGCCTCATTATTTAGTCTGGTTTGGCTCACGGGGCGTATGCGTAATGTCTTCGTTTGCCGTTGTGTGTGCGTGTGCGTGGCTGTCGCCTACGTCATTGTCGTCAATTATTTTTGCATGTGTGCTGCTACGTAATGGCGTAATGCTGCTTTAATATCATTATTTTGCCATTTGCTGTTGGTGACCCCCCAAGGGAAAATTATTTAATGCGACGCCGAATAACGAATTCAATTTGCGAATTCGGGGCAAGGACGAAAAAAAAATACCGAAACGAAGGCTGAGAAGTGATGGCTCCAAATTATTTGCCAATATTAAACGATAATTTATTTCCAACTGGGCCGAAAATTTGCCTTCGGAATTTGTTTAGCCGCGAGCACGAAATTTATGCCCATGCCCAGGGAAGACAGCATTGTAAAATCGGAGGGAAATTAATTTCCCATGCATTTGCCGGGCCCAATTGTGCGAAAAATTTATTGCTTCGGCTAATGTTTGGCCTAAGGATAAATTCATGCGTGTGTGGCAATCGAAATCGAAGGATTTCAAATGTCAAAGAACTTTGCATAATTTAAACTGTTTGCGATTGCGTTTTCCCCTCAGTTTACACCTTTGAGTAAATTCAAAGTTTAAAATCAAATTTATTGTCTGGCATAGAAATTGTATTCCTCATGATTAAAGCCAATTTATTAATGCAGCGATAGGCGAATGAATAAATCATTACGATTCGATTGTCTTCGCGGGTAAAGGTAAAAATGGGTTATGAAATTTTAACGAGGCCTTCGTTTTGCATAAGGATAACAATTATTTTCCATTTGAAGTTAGGGCAATGCGTCATTTTGCATATTTAATTTTAAGCAACATTTATGCTAATATTTAAACCCCTTTGAGCCGCTTTAAGGCACTAGCGGAAAACTATTTTCCTGCATTTTCTTTTTCATTCATTTTTAAAACGCAGAGGGATTATAATTTCCGCCAAGTATTTTTTATCCCCACTACTTTTCCGAGACGCTTCCCTATTTTCTTCTCGTTGACTTGTCAGTTGTGCTCTTCCTGATGAAAGTCAGTTTAATTTTTGCCGCTGTTGTTGTGGAAAGCCATTGTTTTTCCCATTTTCCGGGCCGAGGATGGCGAGAAGTTATGTATTCGTATACATAAATAAAGGACGTGGGCGGAAAAAAAAATTATAAGCCTTTGTTTGCCGGATAGTCAGCATAATGAAACCCTAAAACGCAGCATAAAGAAGATAGTCCATTAGGGCAATGAGGAGTCGTCGGAAGAATTGCGATAAAAAGTGTGTGTGGAAAAGAGAGAGAGTTTTCTTTGGAATATTATTATCAGGAGACGAACTCTGACATGCAAAATGCATTTAGCTAAACTAAAAACATAGTTAAAAAGTCGCATTATTTCCCATCACTCGGAAAGTTCGCCATCGCATTTAATTCTTTGTTTGCTAGTTCCTCTTTGGCTTCCCAACTCTTCTTCAGATTGCATTTTTCGCTCATATTTTCTTCGGGCGAATTTCCCACATTTTGCATAAATTAGCATGAAAAATTACAGTTTCAGTTGGTCCGAGTATCTGTCAACTCTTCGGTCTCCTTGTACTTTCTAGCAGACACTGCTTTTATGCAAAAACAATAGATTTTTGTTTCCGTATTCAAGCCATGTGTTGCGAGATATTATTCTACTCTTCAATGCGGTCGAAGAATTCAACTAAATAATTACTAGGAAATTCGCAAAAACTCCTGGCCTGGACTACAACTGGAATTATATATCTGGCTGGCCGTTATATCTTTCAATGGAGCAACCAAGGCCAAAAAGCCATTTCCTTCGGCCACTATCTCTTTTTTGCCCTCCCTGCCTCTGTATGGGTACTTTCATACCCACTTAAGCAGGGGGAAGGCAAGACAGTCATTTCAATAAACTCAAATAACAATGCCCAGGCAAGTAAGTCAGAAACATTTTCATTTCCATTTCCAGTCAGACAACTGCTAAACAATTTTCCCTCCCAGGTCCCACGTCCCGCCAACGCATTCCTTTTGCCTTGCCGTGCCTTTGCCTTTGGATTTGGATTTCTTTTTATATTTGTGAAGATTCCTTCGTTTCGGTTGCTTTCCACAACTCGGCAGAGCACCAAAACTGATTAAATTTCCGGAAATACATGTCTGCGAACGTATCGAATCGATATACTATAAAGAGCAATTTTTTCCCACATGCGGGCTCCGAGATGGAAGCATTGAATATAAAGTATACGCATCGTGGCCGTCTTTTAAACTTTCGTTTAGTTAATCGCACAAAAATAAAACTTGGAAAAATACAATATAATTCGGGTTTGAAATGGGAACAAAATACGTTAATGCAAGTTATTTTCTCTTTACTGCATCGAAGTATTTAATAAGTTTAAGTATGCCATAGAATATCCCCAGATTAAATCAGAAGAAATCTGAACAAACAAATATCCATTACACCTAAGGATTGACCTAACTTTGAACTTTATTGCCCATTGTCTGACCTGCCTCCTCTGCCCCTTTTCTAATTGCTTGGCCCACAATTCTTAATTTAGTTGTGCTACTTAAGCAGTTTAATGCCGAGGCAGCCGAGACTGCTCCTCGTCCAGGCCGCCCTTTCATACTCCTCCGCCTCGAAAGACAAATTAATGACCCTTGGACCGGGCTGCGGCTGCGGATGCGGATGCTCCGTCTTGGCGGCGCTGAATTTATGGCACAAAGAGCACGAAAAAAGTTGCGGCAAGACGGAAATTGCGGCCAGTTGCAAAGTCAAGAGACTACTTCTCGTTGGAGATGTAATTCCTCGACCCGGCCACTCCGACCGGCTTCCATGATAAAACGTTTTCCATGGCAATTCCCTGGGCCGCTTATCGCGTTTTGATTTTTAATTAAAGCAAAAGTATTTCACAAACTGGAATTTCGTTTCGTTTATTTGCAATTAAATTAGGCAAACAACATGAAGACACTCTCGAATCCAATTATCTCTCGGAGAGCCGAGATACAAATTACAAATGTGAATAAAGTCATTTCGAATACTGGCGTGCGTACATACAACTTGTATACAAATTTGAACTTTTTGACAACTTTTTGTTTTCTGTCCAAAAGTTCGGCAAGAATTTCTGGAGGAGCAGCGAAGAGCAAAGTTTGGGATGTTTTTCCTGTCATGTAATAAGGCGGCATTATTGTGTACGTAGAATCGTTGAGTGTGCTTAAGGGGAGAACCTTAAGCCGGCTTGTTTCAATTCTTTCTGAAGGAGCCGGGGAAATAAGTGAGCGAGTCGGACATTAATAGCAATCAGAAAGTTGAGGCCGGACGCCAGCTGTTGGCTCTGCAATAAGTGCATATTTATATGTTTGTCACACTGTTTGAGCACTTGAAAGTCCCAACCGCAGCGTGACTGGCCCCTAACCCACTTACAAGGGCCACACAAGGCGCAATGTCTGGGCAACAGTGCGTATGATTTACAATGTTTACCCTGGGCGGGCAGGGTGACGCTGAGTAAAGTAACGTAAAGTCACTATTGTTGCGGACAACTCGATGATGTTATTTGCTAAACAAACCAAGCAACTCGCACTCCCGACTCCTCTGTTTGCCTATGTGACTCGGCCTGGGGGAAATTATATGCGGGAAATTCACTCGAATTTCGCATAATAAATGAAAAGCGCCAACGAGCCAAAGTCGAAGACAAAAACGTTGGCGAAAGCCATCGCTGGGCCTGATGGAATGTGAAAATAACTCAATTTCCAGGAACACAATTAATTCAACTAGTGAGCCGAGGATTATGAGCGGAGAGGCAGCCGGGTCTAATTACTTTGCTAATGATCTGCATAATAATTTACTTACACTTGAGGGCACCATATAATTAAAATTTTACACCACCTCCGAGTCACTGATTCAATTAATACCCTGCAGAAGGACGTCTGGAGTCAAAGAGATAATCCTAGTTCAGATGAGCTTTTATTATAATTTAATTCAATTATGAAATTAAACCAGTTTTTTAATTAACTTTGGTAGATGTTTTATAATTTGTAAATTTTGTTTAAGAAAATTCAGGTATTTATTTGTTTTGCTTTAAAAATATCCCTCAGAAACTGCTCCTATGAACTATCAGTTTCAGAAAACTAGTAAGGGCATTAGGCATTTACTAGTTAATAGTCTGAACCGCTTTGTATGCCTTAGATAAATTGTTTGTCGCCCCAGATACGCATTCAAATGGCGCGTGTCAGGTTAATTATTAAGCATAGGTTAAGTGCCGCAGACAGCCAGAGGAAGGTCTAATGAAAAGTGTGCCATCTCTTTGAACCAATTGCAGCCACTATGGAAGGCCGCAGCCCCCAGCCGACGACGGCCAACGCCTCCTCATCCTTTGGCACATTCTCGACCGCCTCCGTTTCCGCGGGATCCCAGCGAGCGCTGAGTACGTGAACGTCTCCGCGGAGAATGCCCGCTTGCATGACAATTGTAGCGTGCCGGCATTCAGAAAACGCAGCACCAGCAGACGACGCGGCTGAGCGAGCAGTACGTGAAGTGATTCTCAACAAGGTGCAACGGCAGGAGGACTAAGAGGACTAACAGCACCAGCAGGAGCAGGATCTGGAGAGCAAGGACATCCAAGGCACATGCACGTCGAAAAGGCTTAGCACCTGCACCAGAGACGCAGACAGCAGCAGAGCCAACGCACGGAATAAGTAAGTGCGAGCTGAATAAAAATGTCTTCCTTCCACCGAAAAAATCCAAGAATAACACACAGGAGCACGGCCAGGCATCCTGGCAGTCCGGCGGGTTTTTGGGCTTATGAGACTGTCGAGTACCTTACTCAGGGCAAAAGCTGCTAGAAGATAGTCGGGTTAAGTCCTGAACAACGACCAATAATGGTGGACAGGTCAGTTTGCTCACTTCAGAGGGACCAAGTGGTCTTGGAGCATTGCTAAGGACAAGGAAGGATTGTTATAGCTCTTATGTTTTCTTGATTTCATTGTTGTATAATTTTATGAAGAAATGAGTTTGATTTCTGAGAGTAGGGAGCATTTATAATAGCCTTAAGCTTAGTTTATCTTATACAACAGAGATCCTCGTGATCTCCTTATCGAATTGGATTCGACCAATGGACACAGGTGGGCGACAAATGGCTGATCCATTGACCCAATGTCACCATTCAGACAAAGAATGGGCTCCAGCTCAGTGCTGTGCACCTTAAGCCTCCATCGACCCACTCCGTCCACTCACTTGTCCTTCCACGTAGGCATTCTGCTCATGTTGTCAGGAGCCTGCTAGACTGACATGTCTGGCATATGCAAAATGCCAACTGTCCTGGCTACCGAACCTATCCACATTCTCCTCATGCCCACCTCCATTCCCTCTGCTCTTGTTGTTGACAACAACAAGGGCAAGGACACTACACCGAGTGCAAACAAGGTGATGCTTCAGCTGGCAAACATACCAAAAAACAAGACGAGAGAAAGGAGGCAAAGACAACGAGAGGATTCTGGGTATTTCCATCCCATCAACCAGCCCCCGTTTCTTTTTTCGGAGCGACTGCCTTCAGTTTGAGCACCAAAAATGGCAGAGGGCCGAATGAAACGCTTCAGGACACACACTCGGCGGAATTGGCTGAAGAGAGTAGAAGAGCCCGAATGAGGCATTGTGAAAAAGGCTTGATGGAGCCGGGATCGACTTAAGTTGGATGGGAAAAATTTAATTTAAAAAAGTGCCGTCAACTGAAGGGGGTGCTTTGAATAAATTACATATTATAGGGGTCCTAGTAATTGACTTTTGATACAGAACTGATAACTTCGAGCTTGCATTTACTTTAAACCTTACCTATTTTTTTTTTTGTATATAAATATTTTGATTTCAGTTGAAGCTACTTTAAATAAATAGTAAATTTAAGTGTTGCTGTGACATTGTGTAATTAAAGCAATTTAATTTTTCTTCCTTCCAGACTTCCACATTCACTTTAACTGCCATATTTTTTTGCACAAATAAAAGGAGAAACAACCTCATTGATGTTGTATGGTTAAACAAAAAAAGGAAACATACAAACGGGTAAAATCCCTGCCGCAACAAGGAAAAGCGAAAACCAGGCCACGCCACAAACAGCTATCTTGTGGTCAATTATAAAACGAAAGTAAAAAAGGCGAAAAACACACATAAAACAGGACACAAGTTATCCGAAAAACAACGGCAACATTGCGACGTGGCCATTGTGACCAATAATAATAATGGTTATGTTGCTGCACTCGAACCGCCAACTCCCGCCATCAGCAGCAACGCGAACGCGGCGGAAAGTCCCGCCCACCAGGACGCGCACGTGGTCCCCACTGTTGGTCCTGGTCCTGGCTCTGACCCTGTCCGGATGCACTGCAGCTGGAATTAGCTACAGTAGCAATAGCGGCAACCTGAGCTCATCCCAGCGCAGCCCAGGCTCGGGGCCATCGACCAGCAACGGCGGACTCGTGCTGATCGGATCCAGCAGCGCCACTTCCAGTTCCGTGCCCTCATTATCCCTCACTTCATCATCGTCGGCAGGTGGCGCCACGTCCTCCTCCTCCTCCACCAGCAGTTCGTCCTCCTCGGGAGCCCCGGGCAGCGGAAGCGGCGGCAGCAGTAGTGGCGGTAACAACAACCGCAGTGGGAGGCCCTCCGGCACCAACTCCAACTTCAATTCCAACTCGAATCATGATCAATTACCCGCCCAGCTAACCTCTCGGATTATCCACGCACGCAATGGCGCCATATCGGGCGTAATTGTCCAATTAGATGGCCGGCACTTGGATCCGGTGGAGGCGTACCGGGGAATACCCTACGCCTCGCCGCCGGTCGGCAATCTGCGCTTCATGCCGCCCGTCTCGGCGGCCATGTGGTCAAATGTCAAAAAGGCGGACAGGTGAGTCAAGTTACCTGTTTATTTCAGGGTATTTGCGTGGGATTAGGCGAAATTGTTTCCTGAAAAGTTGGAAATTCATTTAAGAAAATAACAACAAATTTTGAATAACTTACGTATATGGGGGCTAAAGGAAATTGTTGCCAGAATCTTAAGCAACAAAAAAAAACTAGTTTAAAGTTCAAACTAGTCTAAAATCACTCTGCAAGAGTTTATTCTCAACTAAAAACTTTCCACTTAAAATGACAGCTTAAGTGAAAATGGTTAGATTTCCGGAAAAAGTGCCAGCAAATCCCATCAGGAGTAACAAGAACCCTCATCCAAGTAATTTAATATATTTCCGAGCAGCAAGAGAATCCCTCAAAAGGGTTGAATTTGATTTCCCCCTTTCAAGTGCATAAAATGATCAAAATGCCATAAGTCAAGGGCTGAGCCGCCAGTCTCTCGAGACTGTCCAACAATTGTCACCTCAATTAACTGGCTCATTATTGAGTCAAGTGCGCAGGCGGCGGTCCGAGAATCTCGAGAGCCAACCGAAAATAATGAAAATAATGGAAAGTGCTACAACCCTTGCCAGGTCCGCGACAACAATGGACATAATGATAATGGCTTCTGAAAATAACGAATGAAAAAATGCGGAAAATACAAGTCAAAGGTCAACTAAGTTGGCGCCCTTCCGCCTGAAATATCTCGAAAATTAAATATTTACGCTGTCGCCGGCAGCAAACGGTGCGACGGGACGGCAACAGCGGCTACACAGCGGCAGCATCTAATTTACAAATGCTCCCAAGTGGCAAATCATTATTCACAAAGATGCCCAGAGATATTCCAGCTTTCCTTGTTTACCATTGTTGTAAAAAAAGGGGAGCGAAATGGGTCGGCACTTGGAAAAAAAACGGTCCAAAAGAATACTAAAAATTTCTTTATAATGTTAAAAATAAATTTAATTTTAAAATAGTTTTTCGTATGATAAATTTATAAATTTCAGAAAAACATTTATTTTATTAAGATTTTCTAATAGGAATCAGTTTTTATCTTACGAATCAGATTATAATTTCCTTTTAAGTATATAACGGCTATTAAAAATACAAAATTATATTTTATATATTTTTCAAAGTGCTCCCCGGCTTTCCAAATTTTTCCCCCTTTTTCTTCAAAGCTCCCAAAGTCCCAATGCTGATGAAAAAGGGCCGCGAAATCAGTAAAGCGCTCCACGGGGCCAAGAAAATAAAATATAATTTTTCAAGTTTAACAAAGAACACCACCTGCGGCCGGCTGGCAGACCGATGATTCTCGCATTCTCGCATTTCCCCGCCAATTTTTGGGTAATTCAAGTCGCCAAGCGGACAGTTGTGTCGTTTCTGCGGCATCATCTTCACTTTTCCGGCGAGGTGAGCGGCTTTATTTGTCAGGCCGTCCTGTGTTGACGGCAGGGGGTCAAGTCGGAGGCAGGGGAGCCAATAAAACGGCTTGAGTAATGTTCAGGAGATTTTTCAGCACGTCAGCGTAATAAAGTTGTCCATGGACAGGTCACACAATAGGTCATTAGCCTGATTTTGCCCAGTGAAATGGATACATCTCACGTTGCGAGGGACAAAATATTTAGATTGTTTGGTGGTTTTTGGTTTACATTCTTGCAGTTTGCCCTAACTAAACCCTTTGTAGGATGCGAAAATATTTAAAAAAATATATTCGGCACCCATTTAAGGACGACTCCATTTGACCTTTTGCTAAGCACTTTTCACCTGTCAAATTCCGGCCTTTGAACTAAAGTTGATTCTGAATTTCTGCCTACCTGAACTTTGTGTGCTGCATATTTTTGCCACCGCAAGTTTTCCCGCAACTTTCATCGGGCCTCATTGCAAAAATAATTTCTCCCCACCGCAGAGCAAAAAAAAAAAATAAATAAAGGGAGCTCAGCAGGAAAAAAAGGAAATTATGTCCACACATATTCCTAGCCCGCCAAAGGCAGCAGCTGTTCATGGCTTTGACAAGCCACGCGTGTCACCACCAAACCACCGAGCACCGACCTTCCGCCTTTCACCTCCCAGCCCAGCCACTCCCCACTTTTTTCCAGCCCCATCCACGCACTTTCCCCACCCACAAGGGCGTCGTTGTCGTTGTTCCGCGGCTGCACATCGGTCCTGCCCGTTGCCTGTGGCGTAAGGATTATGAAAAACAAGCGGATTAGTGGCCAACCTCTCCTGACCAGGTTCTGCTCGAATCCTCGGTTCTGGCTCATAAACGAAGTGTAAAAATCGCAATAAACTGACGAGTTTTATGCATGACGCCAAAGTTTTTAATAAAGAAGAAAGTAAAAGCTCGGCGCAAAAACGCTAAGTGGGGAAACTCAAGTTAACGATTTTCCTAATAAAAAAGCGCATTAATGAATGGAAGGCCCTGGGACCTTCAGAAATGTGCGTGCAGCAGTTTGAGAGGCATCTTTCTCGCTTCAACAAACGGAAGCTGGCAATACACAGAACAAAACGGTATAAAACTTAGAAAAAGTTGAAATTGAAGAATATTTAGTTGAAGATAAAAAGGCCAGAAATAAATTATTAATAGTATAATACACCGAAAATATAAATATTAAATGTATAAATAAATCTTTAAAATTATTCTTAAAATTTACATTTCCCCTAAAATATATGTATATAGCCAAGCCTAAGCATTTTTTTAGTGTAAAATGTGCGTGCAGCAGTTGGAGAGGCTCTCGGTCGCCCCAGCAAACAGGAGCTGGCTCCATCATTAAAAACGTTAATTCCAATTTGAGGCTCAAGAGCAAGTGGTAACCGCAAGGCGGCAAAGGCGACGGAGGGTTAAGGGGCGGGGGCGCAGTGCCCTCACTGCGAGGGGGCGTGCCAGCTCGAGGACATCAGCCGCATAAATTGCCGACTGACTCGACGGCGGGCGCTACAAACTGTTGCCCGTTTTAAATGAAATTGCGAAAATTCATTTTAAATTGGATTTTATTTAATTTGACTGTGGCAAGAAAGCTTTACGCCCGAAGGAAATTTTTCCGAGGAAGGTGTGAGCCGAGAGGTGTGTGTCTGGGTTGCCTGCCAATCTAATTTGCGGAGGGATGGAAAATGAGGCGGGGGGACACAACCTTCTGGCCCGTTGGCCACAGGTAAAATTAATCTATTTTACTTGACGTGGCCGCAATGTCGCGTATAATTTTATGCGATCCGGTGCCCTCCGCTCGTCACCTGCCATCCCCCATTGAAGTCTACACTGTGAGGAAATGGGACCCTCATAAAAATGGTTCAATAAGTTGTACCCATTGGGATTTTCTCTCTTTTAATTTGGTTACGACCTCAAATGAATTGTAATTAAATATTTGTTTAATTCATTTTTTTTTTTTTTAATATTTATAATCTTTTAATTAATCGACATAAGAGCGAATTTCATTTTTCTCTGTGTATATGCGTGTACTTTTCTGCTTGGCTAAGATTATGCTTTTGTTTGATGTATTTAAGCCGAAAGCGCCAGCGGATCTCTGGCCAGGCTGCTGTCCTGGCTACCATTTATTTACCGCAAAGCGTTGCGTATCCCATCCCACCCAGCTCCAAAAGTCGCCCAGAAGTCCCCGTGAAGCCCCAAGACCGTGACCCTCGGAGCTTTGTCTGCTCCGGAGGCGCTTTCCCCTGCATGCAGATTAGCCTGGCCTTCCTTCCACTCAAATGTACACAAACTGGAGCGTTTTGGGCCAGCTTTGCTTTATGTTTTGTTTGTGAATTCCAAATTGCATGTATTCCGGAATATGGGAGATGGAGGTGATGGGGGCCAGGGCATGGCTATAACCTTGTTTGCTTTTGACCGCGTGCTCTGGCTACCGAGCAGTTGCCGTCTGGCCAGGGTCAACCGTTCTCCAAATTGTTTGCACGCATTTCCCAGATATCTGTTTGTGGCAAATAATCTGCGATGAAAGCAAGCTGTGTTTGAGAGATGCAATCTGATATTAGTTATTAGTCGGAATTCAAATATGTTGAGGAAGTTCGAACAGGGATATTCCAGGACCTGAGTTAATATCTTAGAAATTCAAATTAAAATTTATACAAATATCTAACTAAATCGTTTACTAATTTGTTAAAGCAAATCGCACTCCAGCGCTTATATGCATTACCCTGTGTTCCATTCCGAGCATATTTTCTTCACTCCCGGCACACAGACAACTCCCGTAAAAATAGTAAGGTGCGCTTAAATAGATGGGCCATCAGGGAGACATGATTATTTGCTCCACAGCTGTCTGTGGAATCTACAAGTAATTATCAAGTTTTTAGTGCCTGGCCATTTGCAAATGCGGTATCGATGGTTGCCGGCGAGGCGGAGGCCCTCCCCTGACCTTAATTGCGGCACCCGCTTTATTAGCTCGACTTGCTCCCCCGAGCTACCTGTGCCACCTGCATAGCATCTCCTGCCACCCAGTCTTATCTGGGAAAGTTCAGCGGTTGCAAAGTGGCATAAACAAGATCGCTTGCCACTTGAGAAGTGTGCGCCATTCGTTTGCCATGGGGGGCAACATTAAAAAGGCAAAATGTGGCTTTTATGACCTCGAACGAGAGACAGGGAGAGCTGTAGCTGTGGAGCTTTCGGGGGATTTTCGTTACCTGCTCGCACAAGCACTACAACTACGGCAGTTGCCGTAAAAACTTTTCACTTTCATTATTTTTAATATTTCTGCTCATCCAAGCTGGTCCTGCAGCCTGCAGGGTTCCGAGGTTGACACCATGTCCGCTACATTAAAAAAAAAACAAATTATATATATAAGAAGGCGGGGGCAGGATGTGGCCCGAAAATGAAACTTTTATTACCTGCCTTATTGTTTTGCCATAAAATTAATGATTATTATGGCAATCGCATGGCCACCACAAGCGTCCATTAAAGCGGCGACCCACTGCGGGTCAGTTCCCGGAGTGCCGGCCACCAACGCGGATTCCCAATTTTCTGCGAGGCGTTTGAAACGCCATAAAAAGCAAAAATTAAATATACTCGCCATGGAAAACAAAAAGCAGCTCCACCAGGGGCGGTGGCAGTGGTGGCGGCAGTGGCAGTGGCAGCGGCGGTAATAACAAAGATAAAAGGGCAACAGCGAAATAAAGTTAAGGAAATTAAATAAAATAAATTCTCGTTTCGCAATGTCATTAATGTTAATGCATTTTGGGATGACTGAACGAGGAAGCCCCGTAATGGCCAGGCTGATAGGAGGAACGGAGGAGCTTGGTACTATTGATTTTCGCTTTATGACAATTTGATGGCCAACAGGAGTTGTGGCTGTTAATGAGTTAAGCCCACAACTTCAAGGGCTCCCGGCATGTCAACTGTAAATTAGGAAGGACCCCGACGACAGGACACAGTACCAGACGAGTGATTTTTGAGGGTTTCCCCTTAAATCGCATCGGGTTTAATTCATTAGTGGCCGACTGGAGTTTCCCTTTCGTGCGTTTGCCAATCCTCTCACTGGGTTATTGACGCAAATCTGCCAATCAACTCGGGGACAGCATGAACACACAGCATCTCATCTGCGGAATATATTCCCTAGAAAATGTTGGCAGAGGTGCATCCAATGTGGGGGAATGTGTGTCACCCGCCCACTCATAGATCAGATTAAAAACAAATAATAACAATGCCAGCTCAAAGCAGCTGGCAGGACCGAATTGGTTGGCTTCCATTGAGCACTGAGAAATTATAATTCGTCTAAAAAGTTATTTGAAACTGAATCTGTTTTAACTTAATAGTTTTAAAACTAAAACATATGAATATTTATAAGCATATAAGAAATCGAAAATACCTGAAAACAACCTGGAGTTGCTTTGTGAGATATTGGGAATGGCACAGGAATTATTTCCCAGTGTATCTCGCCACATCAGTTTCATAAATGAGCGCAAGGCCAACACAGAGAGAACGCTCATGGCATTTGCATGGCCTGGTCTGTGGGAATATTGGGAGAAAATCAGTAAATTGCACAAGTGCACACATAGAGACCGAGAGGGAGTGATGTGCCAAGAGGGAAAATCGAACGATAAGAGCCAAATCGAAAACCAATTTACCAGCATTGAAAATAAGCCTTGGCCGAAAGGAGGAAAAGGCAGGAAAGGATGGGGGAGAGCGCCGAGAAAACAAATTAAAACGCAAACTTTGCGTTCAAATCAAAAAGTTGTTATGGCCAAAAGACAATCACAAAGTTGACGTTCGGGGCTGAAACTCCGCCCGGAAAACCCCCTCGAAGATTACGCAATTCTGGCAAATTAATCTATTTATAACGACATTCGAGGCCGGGCATAAAAATAAGCCTATTTACCGAAAAACTTTTTTTCGGTTTCGGTTTTTTGTCGGGAAACCTTTTTAAACAGAGCAGCCAAAAGCCCTACGCAAAATGCCTTCGAAGAAAGTTTCGCCCTTGACAAGTTTGGCACTGAAATCTTTTTCGATTTTTCAGATTCAGCCCCGTTTGCCCGCAACGACTGCCGGACATCCACAACGAGACGGCGGCCCTGGAACGGATGCCCAAGGGCAGGCTGGAGTATCTGAAGCGATTGCTGCCCTATCTACAGAATCAATCGGAGGACTGCCTCTATCTAAATATTTATGTGCCCATACAAGGTGAGTGACGGGGCAGGGTAGCGCCAACACCGAATAAGTGTGCTATAATTTTTGTCTTTTTTGCACTCTGCTAAAACCAAGAAAAATGACACGACCATGCCGGGGGACTGAGTCTTGTTTATTTAGCACTTTGCAAGGCATTTGAATAAATTGGCAGACGCCATGAAAACGGGTGCGGGTAACACGCCTCAATTTTTCTTCCCTCCGTTAATCCCTAAGGCCAACGCCAGAAAAGGGTCAGCCTTGGCAAAGTTTTAAAATCTCCTTTTTTTTGGATTTTTTTGCATGGGTTTTCAGTTCTTGTGTTTTTTTTTTTTTTTTTCATTTCCCATGCTGCATGCAAATGGACAAATGCTTGGGCATTTTTCAAATTCCCAAAGAAAAAATACGCTAAGCTGAAAGGGAGGTCCAAGTCCCGAATGCAAAGTGGCCAAATTTATGCCTAAAAGTATGTCTGGCCCTGGTCCTGCTTGGGAGAAATCCGAAACAATTTGCCACATTTGTCTGCAGCTGATTTGCTTTTTGAATTTTGAAAGGGGAGAGAGGAGCCATTAAAGTAAATCTAAAAAAGGGATAGTAATAAATTTAAGAAATGTGTGTTTTATTTACTTGCAAGTAAAGTAAGTTTTAAAAACAATATATTTTTTGAACTTTTTCATTATTATTTACCTTTCAAAGTATCTATAAAAACTAAAAAATTAATTTAAGAAATAACACAAATTCCAAGGCTTTTCATCCTTACATCTAACTATCCTTTGTCCAAGTTCACTGATTTTAGGAGTTTTTCTAGGTAATATTTTAAAGAACTTCAGTTCATCCATCGATCCATTCAACTATGTGTCCGTCAGTCATTCAGTCAATTCCAGTCGGCCACTGGGAAATGCAACGACAGCAGCGAACTCGAATGTAGACGCCGTGCCCCACTCTCGGGTGGGTAGTAAATTACATTTTAATTAAAACCCAGAGGAGTGCTGGCCGTCGGGAGTGGGGACGCGCAGCTCGGCTTAATGGGAGCCATCAGCGGCAGTCATTTCCCGGCTAACTGAGGCAACAGAGCTCAGCTGAGGAAACTCGAACTCGGGCGCGACGGCACCTGCCAGCCAAGGAGTTGAAGAAGTGAAGTGCACTGCGAATCGAAGTAAATTTGATTGTCTATCAGCGCGTTAAGAGCTACATTTAATGTACTCTTCGGTGGCAATGGAGTTTCCGCCGCAAAGCGACTGTCTTTCAGGCTGTCAGTCCGTTAGACAGTCGTCCATCATTTTGGGAGACAGTTGCCTTGATTTTGCCGCTGGCTTTCAATTAACTTGCTGTTTCACAGGGCGTATACTTAATATATTTGCTTTGCTTACTCTAACAATATGAAAATTAGATAAATCTTTGCTGCTTCATGACATTCATAGCCAGGAAACTATGATTTCTTGAATAATTCCACTTAAATTGTATTTCCTAATGATTTCAATATTTGAAATCAAAATTCCAGTAGTCTCAAAATGTAATAACATATTTAAAATCCATTTGGACAAGAGTCCAAATGCTTCTGACCATTTTCCAGGAACATTTCCAATGTCCAGGGTCCTTAGCGTAAGGAGTGTCCAATTAGATGAGTTTTCGTTGTTATAACAATGGCACATTTTTTTCTCGGTTTGCTGATAAGGAAAATGTCGCCTTGTCTGCGCATGAAAAATGAAGAAAGTAAATACCTATAGTATAAATAAAGATTCGCTCAAGTATGAAGGAATTTACATTTTACCTGCAATTTGTCTTCGACGGCAGATGGCAGGAAAGGTCCCAGCCGATGAAGGCGTGCCAACTTTGCTGAGTTGCAAGAGTTTTCAATTTTTTTCCTTATTTATTTTCCCTGGGAGAGGAAATTATGATAAATTGTTTGGGCCAGAAACTTGAGACGCTGCCCCAAATTGAATTGGAAATTGTATACGAATTTCGAGTGCAATGCTCATCTTCAAGGGCGGCTAATTGAACGAGCAATTTGTCGGGGACAAGCCCCAGTGAAAGGGAAAATTAAATGTCTGGTTTTGATAATTGGATAAGCAGTCCCTGAAAAGCAGACGGAAACTTTTTTGTGCACGGCAGAAGCCCAAGGATAAAGACATACTTACAGGGGGATAACAACCGCAGCCAATCCGTGTCCTTGAGCTCCCCGTAATAAATCTTTTAAAACGGAGAAAATGAACAAAAACACCGAAGAATATGTAAATTTTTGACAGTTTAACTTAATGAGCTGAGGGCTCCGTGCTCGTCCTGGGTTTCCCAACTCCCAGAAAGGGCACCTAGATGCATAAATCATTATTTATTTGCGTCGGGTCTTGTCGAAGTGACTGGCCAGATAGGGCGGGCCAGGGAACCCTAGATAAAATTCAAGGTTGCCTATATTTTATAATCATTTATAACCAGTCACGGGTAAGGTAGGTCTTTTCACCTTTGATAGATATGAAAAGGTGCAAGTAAAATAAATGGCATGGAGAGTATTTGCTATCTTAATATCTGTTAATTTATTTTTCTTTTATAAATTCACTGAAATTATTTAAAAGAAATCAAACAATTCTTTAAATGTATGTCAAGGCTGAATGCCAAAATAAAGATACATTCTTTTGGCTCTACACATGAGGCTTACTTGATGTCCGAACGTGTATGAATATGCTGCATAAGAAGTGGAAAATATACTTTTATTATCCTTAGGAAACACACACGCACAGATAAATTTCTTGTGTCTTTTTTGTAGTCCACTTTTTGAGCTCCGTTTACGGGATTCGAGGAGTTGGATTTCGGGACTCGGGTCTCTGGTCTCGGACGGATATGCAGCTAGTTTAATCTACTTGGACATGACAATAAAATTTATATCATCTTAACTTGCCTCTCTCTTTGGGCTGCTGCTTAGTGAAGTCCTTTCTCGTCTCTGTGGTTTTTATTTGCTCCTTGCCATCGCTTATTGCCAGCGTCGAGCGTCCAGCGTCCTGCTCTTGGCCTTGCGCTTCATTTTGGCCTCTTCCTCATCTCATCTCGTCTCATTTTATTTTATTTGCTGCCTTTTTTATGGTATTATTGTTGTTGCTGTGTCCGTTGGCATTTTCTTTTAAGTCCCGGACTTGTTCTCGCTGGGGCGGGGCAAAGGAAAAGCGCAGAGGGAAAAAGTGTATAAAAATAAAAAAATAAACATACAAATGCCACATTAAGCATGATTTGCCGCTTTTCAAGGCAAAAGTCCATTGGGCTTTTTATTCCCCCGAAATCGCTCCGCCCACGGCTTTTTCGAACCCTCATCTGGCTTTGCTCGTTCGTGTGTAGATTCCAAGTTTATCAGCTGTTTGAATGTTGGCCATATTTTGTGCTTAACTGACTTTTGTTTGCCCACTGAGAAATGGACCTCCATCCGGCATCCCGTACTCCGTACCCCTATCCGTGGCGTGGTGAAAAATTAATGTCATAATTTCTAATCTCCAGCATTTCCATGTGATTAACTTCTTCAAGCCTCACTTAATGGCGCATTACGAGGAGGCTTTGCTGCCCATTGACCAATTGATATATGTATGCCAATGACTTCCTTGACCTTTTCCCATATCGTTCGCCGTAAGACCCCGAAAAGCCCGCGCGCACAGGGCAATTGCATCTATATTTTCCATAAATCCATGGCAGCATTGTAGTTGAATTCGTAATGAAATTTTTCCTTTGTGTCTATGGTTTCGCTTGAATTCAATAAGCCAATCGAATTTTGCCGAAAAGTTGTTTGATTGCGTGAGCCAGAAAATAAACAAATATTTATCGTGTGCCCCGTGTATGCCGGCAAAGTGGGCTCTTGAAATTGATATGGGCCGAGGTATGAGTATGGATTTTGGGCCATCAATTTGGTTTTCCATCAGAAATGGGAATGGGCCAGAGATTGGAAATCGCAAAAAGAGTGCAGGATACTGATTTGTACAGATTTTCCATTTAATACTCAGCGTCAAATAGTTATGCATTTAAGAATTATATTATAAGTTCTGTAACAGAACGTATTATTATTATTTTCTCAGTGTACCAATTTCGGTTTGGCTATGGCAATGCCATCCCATTATCCCCTAACCCAATCGTATCGGGAAACCCGACCCATTGAAAATACATTATTAATGAGGCGGGGGACGGGTTGAATTGATGTGTGCCGAATGCGTGCCGCTCTCGTCACGCAAGCGGCACAAGGCGCCCCAGAAAAGCGGAAGCGGAAATCGAAGCGAGAGCCGCTTGGTGCGTGATCCTGGTCACACACGGAAATGAAGTTTTCTTCCCAGCTTTTTTTTCTGTACCTCGCAAGAGTTATGTACACGAAATGACTAAATATAGATGCGCGTAAGCGCTGTTCCTACGTGTGTATATTTTTTTATATAGTAGTCAAATTAACACCAAAAAGAAACTGAGGAGCAGAGAGTACAGCGCAAAAGGAAGGAAAAACAAGTAAACTTTTTACTTTGTCTGCGCCGAGGAAACTTTTCCTCAGCAGATATTGCACTTGGATGAGATAGTCGAGGGGTGGAAAAATTCAGGCAGACAGAGACCAGAATGAGGTTACTTTGCTCATTTTCTTATGCCAGACACAATTGCCAAACGCAACGAGGGAGTAGGAAACGGAAAATTTCGAAATTACATTTATTATTTCCCCGGCTCCTGCATACCATTTAGTGTCAAGTTTTCAAAGTTTTCCATCAGCATTTGCATGGAAATCTTAAAGCTCTGACTTGGTTTGTCAATGCCAGAAATACTTAAGGCAACTTGACTTGAATTGACTGAAATTTCAAGTGTCCTTTCTTTTTTAATTTTGTTACAAAATTACATGTATAAGGAAAAAACAACAAATTTAAACAAAAATACGTAAAATTGTATTAACTATATTAAGTAGGTGTTAACAAAAAACTTGATAAAAAACAGATCAATAGATTTGTGTATTAAATTAAACAAAACATATATCTTTGATTGAATTTACAAAAGTAATTACGCCATCCAGACCTCAGAAAATAGCTCTTTAAAATGAGAAAAATTAATAATACAACCAAAGAATAATTAAATATTAAATTTTAAACATTTTAAAACCTTTTAATTTGCTACACAATAGTTTAAAAACCTTTTTCCAACTTGCTTTTTCTTCGCTTTACCAAATCTTTCCACTCTGTTTTCAATTAGTAATAAGTAACCATCTTTGCATCCATTCAGCCTGCAATCAGGGCTTAAACGAGCTTCCACAAATCGATTTCCATCGGGAGGGAATCCCTCTCTCCCAGGACATATGGCCGGCACACTCATACATACATCAAATCGCTCATTTTGCGTTACTCCTTCGCCGAGACAGACAGTCACTCCTCCGATGGGATTGTGTCTGCGTTTGTGTTGCTGATTGTATTTGCTGGCTGCGATTGCAATTTCCTAGGCTTTGCCAACACTGCCAGCGCAGACATCTAGCATCTACTACATAACTTTGGAACAACTACCTACCAGTGACGATGGAAGCCCATAAATACTGGGCACAAAAAATGCGGCTGGCAGGAAAAAAGGGCGTCGGAAACTTTTGTCAACTTTGTGTTATAAACGAAGCGCTTGACTACATATTGACTTTAACTGAAAGCGTTTATGGTGATTGTGTTTGTGTGTGCGTGTTTATGTGCGCTTGTACACTGAAAATAATACAACAAATGACGGGGATTGTTTTGCTTGTGGAATTCATAGAGCTAAGTTTGGAGTAATGAATAGTTATTTATATTTATTTGTTTATTTTATTTGTATTTGCACTGCTTTCTAAAAATGTAAGCAAGCAAGCCAAAAATTAATTAGTTTCGTTTTGCAAATTTGTTCCTGGTGTATGTTGTTTGTGTGTTTGGTTTTGCGAACGAGGAGCGCTATCAATAAATCTACAATATGTATGAAAGGCAAAGTCTCTGCTGATGGCCGCCATTTGTGTTTGCGTATGTGAGTGTGGGTAAATGTGAGCATGTGTGCGACATTTTTCCCAGTTTTTCTCTGTCTTTTACTGTTGCGAAACAATGTTGGATGGTACTTTTGACATGTTTTCATATTTCGGGAATACTTTCATACCCTTTTCCCCGAAATGGAATGGAAATGAAATGCTTAATTTCTTCTGACTCCAAAAATGTAACTCATTTTGGTAGAAATTTAAAAATTAAAGCTAAAAAATATGTTTTCTTTTCCTTTACAAAATTCAGACTTCCTCTGGTTGACTTCTAAAACATTTATGAACTTGCCTATTTATACTCGCTCCTAACTTTGTAGAGCACTTCAAGTTCGAAGGCTCGGCCCAAAAGCATCCCTTACTTTTATTTATACTTCGCTTTTCATGCAAATTTAAATATTCAATATTGACACAGAAAATTGCGCTTTTAAAGCGCCAGCCTTATTTTTAACTCGGACCGGGCCACCACCACCCAAAGCCACCTTGTGAAATATGTATTTTTGTTTTATCAACCCTGGCACTCACGCAGACACAAACACGTACATACACAAACACCCACACAGGAAAACAGGTCCAAACACACACATGCCGACGGTCCTTTGGACACTCACAGCAAAGGCATAAAATATGCATCAAAAATTTGTCACATCTCGGTAAAATGGTCGAACAGAGTTCACCTTTTCAATGGCCACTTGACCCTCGAAAGCGTGCTCTATGTATAGAAAAAACCCAAAGCAAATGGATCCGAGGCATTGAATTTAAATTGCGCATTAAATGTGACCAACAAAATGCGACCGTTCTCAGTGTGTGCGGTCATTTTCCAAGAAATTGATAAGTCAAAGTTCATAATTGGCTCCATGCGCTTCCACCTCTGGGGTTTCGACTTGACATTTGACAATATCCCCACAAGAATGTACAGTGCAAGCTCTGGAAAGTGAACACTCAAGCACCCAATAAATATAATAAAAATATATAATGTAAGCTTAATTAAGCATATTCAACTTATGAAAACAATTCTCAAACAAACAAGGAGCCAAAGAATATATATATCAATGCTGGCTCCTATCTTTATCGACCGATTACCGTAGTTTTCCGGGCGGCGCAAATTGAAATGGAAAATGTGCCAAACTAAAACAAATAGAAACTTGCAAATGGCACAAAGTCCGTCGAAAGAAAGGCGGAAAGTAACTTTCATTGCATGCACTTGAAGCATTTCCCCCCCAAGACATTTCCTTCCCGTTTCCCGGGCTTTGGGGTTCCTTGTTTTTTCAGTTCCCACTTTCCAGTGTTTGTGCACTTAGCGTGTCATAGTCTAATTACAGGGCGTTATACTGACTGCCATTTTGCATGCTAGCAGTGCATTAGACACATGCCCCGCCGTGCGGCATGGATTTGTAGCGGCATGTTTACAAACACACAAAGCAGGAGCCGCGACGGCCGGATAAATGAACAGTTGACTTATGCACTTTTCGGGTATTGCTTAATATGTGTAACAAAAAAAAAAAAAGAAAAAAGAAATTCCTAAGATTTCCTGCCCGCTTTGCATTACGAACTGCACGCAAACTAATCTGGGTTTTAGTGCAAACAAAATTGCAGTTTGATAGTTTGGCGGGTAATCATGGCAGGGATTGCACTTTGTGAAAGGGAAAAGTTCAATAAAAGGTGGAGCTATTATATAGAAGGATTTTCTGTAATATAAATGTATACTTGGAAACTCTAGAAAATACTTAAAAACATTGTAAGCACTTGCTTCGTTCATTAGTTAATATTTCCATAATTTTAAATATTTAATAATTTCCAACACTTTTCCCCTTTCTACAGCTTATCAAATATTTAAATATTTAAATTCCTCCTTAAGCTGCTTAAAATTGGCTTAAGTGTCCTCCTTATTTATCTTAAGATACCTTACTAAGCCCTCTTCTGTGGCTTCGTTCACTTTTCTAAAAAGTTTCACATAGATTTTCACTGTTAAAGCCGCAGCTTGTTTTTCCTAGAACGAGCTCTAAATAGACCTAATCGATTGGGTAATCAGAATCAACTGCCAAATCTAATCTGCAGATTCCGCTTCTTGATTCGTGGAAGACACAGATTAAATTGCCTCCGAAAATACCATCAACTAGCACTTCTCTCTGCTTCGCAAGGAGAGCAGCGGATATCACACCACACATTGTCATTTATTACCTTCAGTACACTTGACTGCCTAACTGCCAAACGAGCGTATATAATATTTCATTATAAATTACACACGACTTACGTCAATTTGTTTTCGGTGGCCAAACAAAAGTGAAGTCTGGCAGGATGGCAGGCCCGCTGGCGGGAGTCCCGTAAGTAAGCCATAGCACACACACTTACGCACAACATATGACGGCTCAGTTTATTAGACAGCAAAAACGGAAGTGGCCATAATTTACTAACGAAGCCATAACGGAGAATGGCCAGCACACAGATACACAGACACACACACCCACAGGGGCAAAGAGCACAAGGAGCGGCAGAATGGCAGCCGTAAAAGTAAATTTATCAATCAAAGAGGCCGGCAGAAAACAAAAAAATATAAGACTGGCAAACAGTAAGGGAAGACACGCTTTCGAATAGTTGTAGCAATAGACATAAATTTGCTACAACATGGAGAACTACTTGATGGCCATTAATATTTTGACAATTTTTCGCCATATCTAGCGGATATTGATGATGCCGAGGATGGATGAGTTTTTGCTGCTTATTTGTTTATAACACATACGTCATGTTAGTTATTGATGAGCCTGCTTGCCATGTGCAGGCCATCAATTATGTGCGGACTTCTCTGCTCCTCCGGCTCCTTGTGCTGGCACAAAGCGAAAAGTTCACCGGTGTCGTTAAAATGCAGCATAAAAATCGAGGAAAGCCCCCAGAGTAAATAGTTCACATTATGCATACGCCCCGTTGTCCCGGGCACAATGTATGACACATTTACGATGCAGCAACAAATGCAGAAAAGTAAACGCTTGCACGGAGAATAAAAATTGTTAAATCATTGTTGGAACCTTAAAAAATGAGAGATTTTTATTCCTTCCTTCAAGGTACTTAATAATTTATTGTTCAATTAACTATTGCATCTGGTCAAAGGTAACATTTTATGTAGTAATTTGGTTTTTTTTTTGTACGCTTTTCTCAGTGCATGGAAAATGTGCACAAAATGTAACTGGAACGCAATTATGTGGCAGATTTTCCTCGCCTCCTCCTCCTCGATCACCATAAATTGCACTGGGTCGGTGGAAAAATAAGAATAAGGAAAACTGATAAGGTGGCGAAGCACTTGCTTCGATTTCAAAACGACTTGGAACCAATTTCTATTCGCCATTTTTTTCCCTCTTGCAACACCTCCCTCCGTTGCAATTTTCTTAAGCAGTTTTACGCCTGAACGCTGACATAATGTTGTTAACCGATAATACGTTGAAATTGAAAAGGGAATGGAAAAGTAAGGGCCAAAGGACCGGAAAAGCGGACCGAGGACCAAGCACCGAGCACAGCAGGAGAGCTGCAGTCGGAGTCAGCGGCAAAGCCACACAAAATCTCTCACGACAAATTGCATATTTCAATTTGCAACAACATTCAGGGCCAGGAGGAGCCACAGCGAGACACCCTTCTGGACCAGACACTTTTTTCCACACCCGAACCAACCTTATCTACTGCTAACAGCTTAACACTGGGAGGAACTTTGGTTAAAAAAATTGTAAAATATAACCAATTGTGCAATAGGTCATAATAAATTAATATTAACCGCTTAGGTTTGTATATATATATATTATCATTTGACTTCTAAAAGTAAATTTACTATTTTTAAAATCTTAACAGAGA
>JAEIIJ010005006.1:0-29756 GCA_018904815.1 Drosophila ogumai
ACAAAACGCTTCGGCTATTGATGAAACGTTGATGAAATGTTGCTGAATGGTACTGCAGGGCAATTAGAGTCGATGGACCAAGACCGCCTCCACTTACTCACACATCCATTAAAATAAAAAAAAAGGAGAAAGAAATTCGAGTATACGAATATTTTTGTACCCTAGCAATGGTCCTTGCTTTTTAAACATTTTTTTTAAATAAAAATAATAACACTTTTAATGGTTGTCTTAGATAAAAAATCGATAAATATCAATAAAAACCTGAAAATATATTGTAAGCAACCTTAAAAATGTGTATCTTTATAAATATGTCTTCAGTATGTGACAAAAAATGCAATGCTTATAATACCCTTTTTAGAGCAAAGAAGAGAACTCTTTATTGGTATTTACAAACAACGATATCGATAAGCAACGATATTTAGCTGTAAGCTTATTGAAAGCAGCTCTTTACCACTGTTTTCTCGTTTAAAAAATACATTTTCCAGTGTGCTTTAGTGTCAATAACACAACAGAATATATACTATCTACGATAGTTCTGTCAAAACCTCTATAAAGTATCAATAATAAATCGATAAAAGTTATTTAGTATAATTATCGAAGGCAGCCACAGTTTTCTCTTTCAAGATGTGTATATTACAAACATAAGACCAAACCTAGAATACTCTTAAACAAGGGTATATCTCATAATAAAACCCATCTCACACACTCGCCACTTATATTGTTTGCCAAAGGCTGGACCCCTCCCCAAAAAAAAAAAAATTTCTTTTATATTTGGGGCTCGTCAACCAAAACAGAAAAACGCCAAGAAAACAAGCAAGCCGCAGAGCGCCAATGTACACAAATAATTTGGATGATTTGTATCTGTCCAAAGTGCAAAAAAGTCCGAAGAAGACACAAGATGAGAAGAGATTCGTATGCGCAATTTAGGTATTATACGGCAGGTGAGAATCATCATTCGGAATGGCATTTCCGTGATAAAAAAAAACACCAAGAGAAAGCAGTGCCCGATAGGGGTAATGTGTTGTTATTAATTGATAAATAACAAGAAACAGAGGGTTTACAATTACAGTCTTTGTCTTTTTGCGAGAAATACATATATTTTTGAAATATGTAAATTTTATAGAAATTTAAAATAAATATAAAATGGCAAACTGCTATCTATCTCACTCGCACTCTTATGCTCAGCCCACACAATTAGTCAAGTCTAGAACCATGATAGCTTGCTTACATAGTTAAAGAAATTAATTTCTTAAAATACCTTTGCCCCAAACAATTTCAATTTTGAAATTTTTTTTCTGATAACGGACAAAGGTCTCTAAGATCACGTACCAGATACTGATGTTACACATGTTAGGAGGCGATAAATAAGAATGTGTACATAAATGCGTAAAAAATAAGGCAAAAAAAAGAGACAATAACAGAGACAGGCCTTTTTGATTAAAGTAAGCATTATTCTCGCTGCAAGTTATCATTTCTTCTTCGTTTTGTATTTTTCTCGAGTTGCCGAGTTTGTGTTTTTGTCGATGTGAATGACACCAAAGAAGAGTTCAAGGCCAGTGAATTGGATAGAAAACAACACAATATTACAAATTATTATATATGCGTAAAGAAAAAAATTATAGAAAATAACTCAATAAATAAAAAACAAAAAATTATAAAATATAGATTTCGATTTTGAATTTTGAAAATATTAAAAAAATTCTTTGCAACATTTGGTGAAGTTCAAGACACAAACAAGACCCCGCCAGGGCATGAATCAATTTTCAATTTACGTCTCGACTCATCGCCATTGATTATTATAATTCATAAATTAATAAATTAATAAATGTATGCGGCGCAGTGTCGATTGGTGCCAGTTGCTGGCGTCACAGCCGATACAATTGATTTTGGCCGATGATGACTGTTGTTGTGTCTTCCTTGGAGTGCTCAAAAAATCAAAAAATAAAAATAAAACCGCAACTCATATAAAAAACATTCGGGTCTTCAGCCTGACAGCGTTTTATCAAAGGTTTGAAACTGTTAAATGGCTGTCAAAACAATCGTAATCGGTGTGTTTAAATTTTTAAATACTCTACCCGAAGATGATCATTAAAAACGTTACAACTTATAATAGCAAATTTTAATTATTAATCATAGATATTTTTTAAATTGGGTAAATTTATATACTAAAATTTTTTTAATATATATCGGTATATTATTGGGTATTATTACGGAATTTTTAAAACAATTATTAATGATTCATATTCCAAGCTAGTCACTATAATATCTATAGCTGCTTATTTTAGTCAAGCTATTACTATTGAGTCATTTATGAATATAACAAGATTTATGGATATATATTGAGAAGCCTGTATCATTTATCATGCCTGGAAATCCCTGACCAGTGTCGGATATGATCATGAAACGCACTATATCGCATAGACACTGCCCAGATTCCCAATTACCGACCTGCATAACGAATAAATTGCCAACGATAATTTCCATTCGGGCGACGGCGACCCACTCACTTGCGACTTGCGAAACTCCTTACCTCACTGCATCGTCGTCGTCGCAGTCGTCTCACCTGAATTCACCCTTCAGTGCCTTTGCAAACCGGCTAACGAATGGAGGGGACTCACCTGAATGACGACAACCAATGTGGTCTTGTACGTCACAAAAAAAGTCGGAGAAAAGTTTTTCACTCGACGGCATTTCCGGACAACCCCCCCTAACTACACTGGGATTATCTATCACTATATATGTACATAGCTTTCAGAAGATCACTCCTATATAAGTTTTAACATCTCAATTTTGGATCTTAGGGGATAAAAACTAAAATACTGAAACGATTTAAAAACTTACGTTTATTTTTTATAGGAAATAAATCGAAAAATAAACGAAAATACAAACAATACTTGTTTTAAAGGTTTTTTATAGGAAAATAAATATTTTTCATAATTTTAAATTAATTAATATGGAAAAAAATCATAATCCTTTTAAATCCCTGATAAAATTATCATTTATTATTTATTTTTAAAAAATTCTAAAGTGGTCCAAAAATACCGAAATCTATTTATTCTTTAAGCTAGTTATCAGGAAATAAATTGTCATTTTGTGTAATATTCATAAATATTACCAACAAATTTATCATTAAATAAAAAATGTTTTTTACGTTTAAATTATTAAACAAAATTAAATAAATATTAGTTGCTCAAAAATGGTTTTCCCAGTGCACGTTATGGCCAATTGAGCTCTGTAATAGACAGGTAAAAACAAGGGGAAGCCGGCTTCTGGTCTAGATCAATTTTCCAAGAATTGCCTTGCCGGGCGTGTTGCGTTTTGACCTTAGACAAATTGTTGCTATCTTCTATAGCATTCTCTAAGCTGCGCTTTGCAGTGGAATAGTCTGGAAACGTAATGGAATTTAAACCCCCTATTAATTTCAGATGCTGATCAGATCGATCAGATTGGATCAAATGAGAACCGCTTAGATCAATTCGCATAAATGTAATTGTAACTAAATAAAAACCAAATGTTTTGTGTACAATTAAAGTGAATTTTCAATTAGAAGTCATATTTAATCTTAGTACATTTTTTTAAATGACAACTAACTGGGAAAGCATCAAAACCAAACAAGGGGACACGCATAGAAAAGCCAAATGACCATAGAAATAAGCAAAAATTCCTTTACCCCAAGCTAATTTTTAAAAATGCCATATGCAAATTGAAAAACTTTTAATAATTGCATATATAGCATACATTCTGTGAATTGGGACAATCATCGGACTGACGAGTGTTGTTTTTCTTGTTGTTATTGTTCTCACGGTCATCAGTCATTCAGTTTATTTATTCAGAATTAATCTTTGCCATTCAGTTAATTGTGAATGGTTTTAGTATAAAATTACACTCATAAACATTTTTATCTAAAATGGCTTTTTTCTAAATTAAAGAGCACTTTTTCTTGATTTAATAAAAATAATGATTTAATTAAACATTTATTTTATTCATATTTGTAGAAGAATTTTCTTGGTTTCAGTGCGATTTTTTTCAAATATAAAAACATATTTTTATGAGTGTATATATTTATAAATATGTTTTTAAATTGATCTAAAAAAGTCGAATGACTCAAGATCGGGTACTGTCACGGTTTATACTGTCTATACGGTCATACTTTTTCTGATTTGCTTTGGATCTGAACAAATGATGGCCCCATAAATGCTCTGATTGCATTTTATTGTCACTTGTTTGTCGCTGGGGGCTTTAATACACACACATACAAAAGCAAACAGAAAGCCCCGAAAAATGGCAAAAAAAAATCATTTAATGGGGGCAAATATAAATTTCGAAGCGGACTTATCGGCCGACTGGCATTACAATATCTTTATTTCGATTTTCGCGCTTCGCTTATTAAGGTTTGTTTTTTTAAGGGAGTCATAAACAGCAATCCGAAGAAATATATGTATGGTAAATAAGAAATGAAGTAGGTACAATATTTTTTTTATTTCCTTATTTTCTCATTTCTCTTTTACTTGTTCCCTAATTTTCTAATAAATATTTGTTACAAATTCCCTTTAAAAAATCATACAAATTTCCTAAGTATCCTAGAAGTGCAGTTTCTCCTTCTTTACTTTGAAGCACGCTTCTCTAAAGAATAAAATTGGCACTTTCTTACTTCCTGCTTTGCTTACTCAATCAAGAAAAACACAAAACGTTATGTTCGAGAAAGCAAAATAACAAAAAATGCCAAAAAACAAAAAAAAAAAAAACAAAAAAGGAACAACACTTTTAATCATATTGTTTTGAACGAAAAGTTGATTTGAATGATGCATCAACTACGGGAGCGGGACAATGATGAACTTGCCTGCTCCCACCCATTCTTCCCTATCATATATATGCTGTGCTTCTACCCTCCCATCAAATATACCATATACTATACTATATTCATTTTATATGTGCGTGTCTGCTGGCGTCGCAATAACAAAATAATTGAGGTGGGCTCGCACAAAAACAGTGAAATAAAATGTCTACGTTTTTTCGACTATGAATTACCCTTCTTTTTATAGAGAAATTTTAATTTAAAATAATTATAGATTTAAATTTATAAAATTTTAATTGATATCTATACATTTAAAAAGCATTAAGCATAGGTATACGTAATGTTTAAGTTCTATAACAGTTTTATAACAGTTTGTCGATAAATTCCTACCTGGGAATTTTTCTATGCAATTCCTGTTACAACTTGAATGCTTAATGTTTACAGTTTAAGCTTGTATAAAGTAAATATATTAGGGATTTTTTAAACAATTCTGTTATATTTTTTACCCGAAAAATAAATCCAGACTAAATACCTGTTTTAAAGCTGAGTAAATAACAGAACCCTTGAACTCTTCAAGTACCGAGAGCATCAAAACAAAATATGAAAACGACAAACAAAAATAAAAGCAACTTTAAGCCGATTGCCATTGAAATTTTTGGGTGAAAGCCAAGAGAGAGCAAGAGAAACAAGATTTGAACAAGTCGAGAGAGTAACAATAAACAGAGATAACTCAAGATATATTAAACAACAACAAAATGTAGACAAATTTAGAGGAAAGAGAGCCGCAAAGAAGAATGAGATGGATTCATTACCTTTGACAAACAACAAATCAGCGAATTTGGAGACAAGAGGGAATGCGAGCAAACTATAATAGTGTCTCGCATCAACAACAATAACAAAAAACAAATAAAACGATTTTCATACATAATTAAATTGATTAACTAAGTTGAAATTATTCAAGTCGTTGTTGTCGTTGGTCGTTGTCGAGCTTTGCATACTAAATACAGGGCAACAAAAAAAATAAATAACAACAAAAAAACACCTGAAACCCGACTGACGCCGACGATGATCATTAACTAATCTAGAGAGCAGAAAATTGTATTAAATTAACCGAAATGTAAGCAGCAAGAGCGCGCCGGAGCAATAGGAGTGTATATAAACAATAAACAATTGCTGACTAAGTCGAGTCACGAGACTTTCGATGCAATTAACAGGCAGACAGAAAAGGGGGTAGAGGGGATAGGGCGAATAAATGGGGGGAAAATAGTGTGTCGTAGTTTTGTTGGGGAAACAACAACAAAATTAGAGTGACAAAGTCCACTTAATTTACGGGCAGCATCCTAAGGCTTCCTTTTTTCCAGCTGGACGAAAATAAACTGAATGAAAGTACAGTAACTCGTTACTCGTTACTCGCTTCTCGTTACTTTTTTGAAGTTCAACGTTGTCTATACTTTAAATAGAATTTTATTATTCTAGTATAATGCTTATTGGCCTATAATTTATTACTAAAATATATAATGATCAAGCTTTAAATGTTCTTAAATACTTTAATATTCTTGATTCCCACTAACTGACAAGTCGATCTAGCCTGTATTTTAGTTTCTTAGTCTTTTTTATTGTAGGTTATCAGAGCGTTTATTTGTATCCACTATATCGCATAGCGATGATAGAAACGATCGGAAAATAATTATAATAATAATTAATTTTTAACAAAATATGTAAATATGTAAAATATGTGAGTATATATTCTATATAAACTCGTAAAACAAATATATACATACACTGTTTTGGTGCTCAACAAGTGCTACAACACACATTTTGTTAATTCTTCTTCGTTTTCTTGGCTATTTTCTTTTGCTTTTCATTTCCCCTTCGATTGGCTTTTCCTACGACAGGCACTCCCTTGCCATGGCAAGGACACTGGATTAAGTGACTGGGGTTTCCAGCGGGTTGCCAGGTTGCCAAGGAACAAAAAACATCCAATTCATTTCAATCCAATTCAATTCGATTATATGGCCATTAGGCGGAGCAAACAAATGACTCAAGAGAGCGGAATGAAATGAGACAGAATGGTAGGGTTTCGGAGGGGGAGGCGTGTGGGTGGGTGGAAAAGCTGGTTGAAAGACAGGTGAAAACGGTGTAGAAAGGTGGGTAAAAGTGGGTAGGGAAACTGAATACCGAGCAAACAGCTCTCTGCTGGAGGCAAAAAAAAACTTGAAAAGGGATTCGATTCAATTCGATTCGATTCGCGTGGCTTAAGCTCAAGGAAAACTGTTTCTATTTGGTCTTGTTCTTGTTTTCTTTTTGTTTTTCCTGCCACGTGTATTAAGTGGCAAACATGGAAATTAAAAAAAAGAGCAAAAATAATCAACAAACACTAGCAACAACAAAAGCCCAATGAACTCGGGGCATATACTGGCGCACATGTAAAATTACAGTGATTGCTGCCAAAAAGTATCACTAGGCGTTAATATTTATTTATTATTTTGTACAAACAATTATTATTAATATTTTTTGAATAAAATTTAATTTTTGAGTTGCCTTTGGGAATGTTTAAATGTTTCCATTTATCGAGTGATCACTGTACTCAAGCATGTAAACATATATGTATACAAATATGATTGTTTATGCTTGTGTGGGTGCTATGGTTAAGCGCGTGTGTGTTGGTACACGTGCGTGGCTTTCAATGTCGCAATGTTTTTTTTTTTTTTTGTGGGGGCCAAATAAAATAGTTTTTCAACTTTTGCTGATATCGATGACCGAATTATCGGGAGGGGAAGTGGGTGGTGCTTGGCTTGGTTGGTCTCGGAATCAATCAAGAAATATTTTCAATGAACAGGGAGACTTATTTTTATCCAGAAGTACGTTTTGTATGTGTATATACCACCTTAGGGCGATCTATTTTTGTTCATCTACATATTTACAGCCAAAACAAGAAAAATACATCAACAAGAAAAAAAAAAAAAACAATGAAAAAAAAAATAAAAACAGAGACAAAAACCTAACCAAAATAGAGATATTTAACCCTTTACACCTTAGCATCACACTAGCAGCAATTTTATTACAATATATTTAGCTCTAAGACTTATTAAATGTATACTTTAAATAAAAATTATACAAAAAAAAAAGCAGTTTGATACGACCCAAATAAAAAATGTATTGCTAAAACTATGCGGTTTGTAAATATATTTAAGTACAATTCTGAAAGTTTTAATTGATTGTCTTTATTTTTATTTTTATGATTTGTTTAAAATATTTATAAAATTTATCGCAACTAGCTCGGGGCGTTATTTATTAATTAATTATTAATAATGTAAAGTTAATTATAAATAAATTTAATAAACCACTTCTGAAAGACTAGAAATTTTATTAACTAATCTATTAACAACCATTAAACTGTAATTTAAAAAGAGCAAGTCAGACCCTGTTCCTTTTTCTGGGACTGGTTGATTAATATCCTACCTAAAACCATAATTTAAAAATATCCTTGATAAGTAAGTGCTACATGGAGGAATCTCTTTCAGATACCTCCTGCAGGAAGTCAATGAAACCAATCAGACTCACACTGCTCTCAGTGGGTTAAGTTTATCGACGACTCTCTCGTTGAATGGTTAACGAAAACCAAAATAACATAAAAATAAGAAAAACAACAAAGAGAGCAAAGAAGAGAGCGAAATGGGATAAAATGGTACAAACCTGTTCCGCGCGCCGCGTACGTTGTGGTCGCCTGCATGGACGAACTGGAGGTGCCGGGGGAGGGGCCGGCTGCCAGCTGGTGGGCGAGGGGCAGGGGGACGGATGAGGGTCCAGCTCCACTGGTTTTTGTTGTGAATTTCAAAAGCATAGTTTTGAGCCGTTGTTGTTGCCGTTGTGATGTTGAATGTTGTCTTTTTTTTATTATAGTTGTTGCTGTTGCTGTTCCACCGAGTGCCGTTTGTTTGTAGTGTTATCAAAACAGGGAGAGCAGCGGCGGCGGAGAGCGGGAGCTAACGGTACAAGTGTCTCCGGACAATATTAAAATCCAAGTGGCCCAAAGGCTGCTACTTTTTTGTGCCTGCGTCAACACTCTCCTCTCTGTCTCTCTTTCTCTGTTCCTCCTTTCTCTATTTGTTGCTATTTTTAGCAACAACAAAAATTCTCCTCCTTACTAGTCTCTCCGCAGTGTCACTTTGCTTACTCTCACTAGATTCCTGCTCCTGACGTTTTTTGTTTTATCAATTATATTACAGTTACAGAGAGCATGCCTCTCACTCGCACTTATTCACTCGCGATCCTGCTGTCTCTTTCACTCCCTCACACACGAACGGGCGCCTGCACATGTACGTGTGTGTGTGTGTTTGAGTGGTGTTTTTTTTTTTGCCGTGTTTGTGTTAGTGTGTGTGTGCTTTGCTCAATTGTTTTTGTTGCGTGGTTTAATCCGTATCGTATTCGTGCTGCTTAAACTGTCACTTGCGTTCATTTGCATTTACCGCTATACGTTGACAAATGTGTTGCCGTTGCACGTTAACAAAAACAAAAAACAAAACTATTTTGCGCACTATTTTGGACGCAATTTTCTTCTATTTCCATTTAACTTGTTGCGCAGGGCTGCCAGACTGCCGGCGGTATATCGATTAATACGATTAAAAATATATTTAAGTTATCGATGAAGCGGTGTGGAACTTTGTTGAGCGCAGAAATGAGAAGTGAGCATATTTCTGGCAGCACTTTTTTATAAACAATAAGGTTTTCTTCTGGGGGCTTCCCCGATGGTTTCCCCTGAACAATCTAATATCAAAGCATATTTTTAAGGTTTGTTCATACCTCTTATCAGATTTTTTTAGCCAAACAATGCTGCCATGGGCGCATAACGACCGCAACGTAAATATTTTTAAAATCACTGCTTAAAAACCGTTTTATTTTGAATTATTTAATTTATATCATTATTTACTATCAAATTAATAATACTAAAAATTTGTTAATTTTTCCGAAAAAAAAAACGATGTTAATATATTTACAAACCGTTTTTAGTTATATTTTTATTTTGAATTCTTACAATAAAATTATTATTTACAATCAAATTAATAATAATAAAAATCTATTAATTTTTCAAACCAAAAAAAAAAAAAATAAAAAAAAAATAAAACCTAACAAGAAACCAAATCAAAGGGCAGACCAAGTGCATCAATGGCCGAGAGTAGCTCCTGGCAGGTTCCTCCAAACCGCTGCCGCATGGCTTTGGCCACCTCGCACAGCACCAGCAAGGACTCGCAGTACAGGTTAATCTCCTGCTTGTCAAAGACCTCCACATCCGTGGAATCCCCTTCCATTTCGTTGGTTGAATCCTTGGGGAAGAAGGGCTCTGCGATGAGGTGGAACAGTCGCAGCAGGAAGGTACTATCGCCTTGGTTTTGAAGTTTCCCCAGCATTAGGTTGAGGAATTCGGGTATCAAGGCGCTGGGCAGTACATTCCTCTCATGTTTGACCCCCGCCTGACCCATGTCTTGTTGGAATTTCGAGCTGGCCACCAGCTGGGCGGCTCGATGGCGCACCCACTCGGCCTCGTCCAGCAGCAGGAGCAAAACCAGACGCATAAAGCGACCCAATAGCTCCACATTTGACATGATTTGCTCCTCCAGATGGCTGCCAGTGAGTAGATCACACAGCTCGATGGCCTGGTAACGCAGGTAGACAGGCTGGAGAGGATCTATGAGGCTCAGGGCGTAATCCAACAGGGGCAGCCAGTGCTCTTGCTTTAGGCTACCTCTCTCCCTTATCAAACGCTTCAGGGAAAGCACCAATCCCGGCTGCTGCTGGCTGAAGAGTGGCGTCTGGCCCGAGCAGCGAACGATGATCTCGTCCAGCTGGAGTCCTGGCTCTTTGAGGAGAGGCTGCAAGGCAGCCAGGCGACTGACTAAGGCTAGGTTCCAGCTACGTTTGGGAGCTGTAACCATTTCCAGGATGCAGAAGCTGATATCCTTTGATTCATAGAGCAGCTGGGAGAGCTCCCTCCGCTGGTCATCAAGAAGGGTCTCGTGGTAGCGACATATATCCCTGGAAAACTGGAAATGCTCTATGTCCAGGTGGCCAATCAGGTTGTGTTCTCTTGATCTCTGGAGGAGCAGATACAGCCACAGCTCCACCTTAAGTTCCTCCAAGGCAGCAGGCAGTTTGTAAGAGGTTTTAGCCAAGTCCTTGACCAGGTGCTGCATCATTCCCTGGACACTTCCTTGGAGACGATGCAAATGCAGGCAAAATATCTGATAAATGCGCGTGGTTATGCCCTGCTCCTGGCAGCGCCTGTAGATCTCCTCATGATCCAAACGATAAACGGTGGCCATTTGTTCCAACAGATCACCTTCCACCTGGTTTGGTTCCACTGCATCCTCCATAATGGCCACCATTACCTCCAGCAAAGCGCTAAATAGGCAGATATCCCGACGGAGGAAGTGCTCAGCCAGAAGGGAGAGCGTGTGCAGCTGCAGCCTGGCCAGGGATGGATGAGACCAGCGAGTCAGGCGTTGTAGGTGGAGCAGCAGGAGCAATTGTCCATGACAGTGATTGGCATCCAGGCTGAGGGAAGCCTGCAAAGTCTGAAAAAAAGCAAAAAATTAAAGAAGGAATTCAAAAATTTCTACAAAACTCCACTCACCATTTTTAACTGAAGCACCTTGAGCTCCACAATCAAGCGGCGAATCTCGGCCAGCGCCCGCTCCTGGCTCACAAAGTTGGCCACCACCAGGGCGGCCCTTTCGCGGGTCATCAAATCGTGAGAGCTGCAAATCCTCAGCAGGAAAGGCACAAACTTGCTTAGCTGTGGGAGATTAGAGACTCAGCAAGGGAGGATTAGGTCACAGGTCATACGCCAAACTCACATTCAAGGTGGACTCGGTGCCCTCCAGGGAGGAGGGATACAGGCGACTGAGCATCAGGAGCATGGCCTCCAACTGAACGGTTTGCCTACGTTTCCCGCTGTTACTCCTGCTGCCTTCTCCCGTTTCCACCTCCATCTCCTCCGCCTCTCGCTGCAATCCCTCATGGAAGTAGTCAAAGAGCTGGGGATATCGCGTAAAGAAGATCCTCCCGGTCATCCGGTTGCGTACATGCAGCTCACCCGTCTCCAGGCGCGCTCTTTCCACACCAAACACACGTACCACCAGGGCGGCCAGCAACAAGGTGGCACAGTTCCTCTCCGACCACTCCTCCGCCCGGAGCAGGCTCTCCAAAGCACACTGGATGCCCCGCGCCACAAACTCTGTGACCAACTCGGCCAGTTCGCTGCACCGGAACAGAGCCCGCATTATGTTCAAGGCATGACTGCGGGCGGTAATAGCAGCGGCCCCGGGACTCCTACGCTCGCACACCTCCAGCAGGCGATGCATGCAACGATGCAGAGTGGCATGAGTGCCCAGCTTCAGCTCCGTGCAGATGAGAGCCTGCAGCATGAAGGGCATTCCAGCACTGCGTCGCGTGGAGCAGAGACGGCGGGTTGGACGATGTTGCTGCTCCTCCTCCTCCTCCACCATGGCCATGGCCTCGTTGACCCACTGTTCAGGCAGCTGATTGAGATGCACTGCATCACTATGCCAGAAGCGGCGGCAGAGCAGGCTGAAGCCCACATAGGCCTGTTCGAAGGCTCCGCGATGCTTGGTCTCCGCCAGGAGCAGCAGGAACAACTCACCAATCTCCTCTAGATGGGTTTTGGAAAGCAGATAGTCCTTCGCCTGCTCCTCTTCTAGGGGAGCCCGCTGCACTAGTTCCCCTAGAATGAGAGACACCTCCTTGATGCCTCGCCAGGCGCACAACAGCACCATCTGTGGCGTGGTCTGGACCTGCTCTAGGGCCTGGCTGGGCAGCCGGCGGCTGAAGACATTCGCAAGTAAAGGTTGAGCCAACTCCTGGTCTTGGGTCTGGGGCAGATGACCCTCCGGCGAGGCACTACTGACCACTGGCAGCACCACCTGGCTGATCTTTAGGCAGAGATTCACCAGCTCCTGGATGTAATGACGCCAATAGGGATCCCTGGCTAGTTCCTTGAGCTTTAGCTGCTGTAGGAGGTGCCGGCTGGCAAAGAGCAAGCCGTAGAGAGGATTCCGCTTGGCTGCCTCGGCCAGATCCTGCTGGGCCAGCGCCAGACCTTCTTTCAGGTAAAGCAGGCACCACTTCAAGGCTAGGTAGATCCTGGGCTCATACAGGGGCACTTCTTGCTCCTGGACAGGCAACTCCGTTTCCACTTCCGCAACCTGACAGTAGACCTGCAGCTGGTAGGCACCTGTGGCCGAATCTGGAGGCCTCAGCGAGAGCAGCAGCTCCATTATTCTGTCCGGCTTCAGGCCAGAGCGCGTCTGCAGCTTCATCAAGAGCTGGGCGGCCAGGAGCTTGTTCTGCTCATAGCTATCAGCCAGGCAAAGCTCCAAGTAGCCCAGAGCCTTGGGGGGCAGCTGCTGCTCCACTTTCTGCAGCTGTAGACGCCGGCACAGCTCCACACAGTCACGGAGCAGGTTTAGGGATAACCAGCGACGTCCAAAGTTGGCAGTGGGAAAGAGATTCAGCGACAGCAAGACCATGAGGTTGCCCAATAGCTGGATTAGTTTCTCTCCCCCGGGAGAGGGTCGCTTCAGATGCTCGGCCAGACCCAGGTGTATCCTCCGCAAGGCCTTTTGTAGCAAACCATAGCCCAGCTGGCGGAGATGAGCACTCGGATTGTTGGCATTGTGACGCAGATACAAGCCTATTGCCTGAGCCTCGGCCTGGCTGAGGGGTTCACTAGGACGCGGTGTCTCCACCACAAAGCGCAGAGCCAAAAGTCTTGTGTGATCATCCAAGCCCAGCAAAGCCTGCTCCAGCTCCAGCTTTAAATCAAGAAGCAGCTCCTGCCGCCGCTGACTGAGCTGGCGTACACTTAGTATGGCTGCCAGTTTGCTGCTTAGGGGTAATCCTTCGTTCCTTAAGAGCACCTGGGCCAAAGCCTGCGGCTCCAGCTGCACGGCCTGGGTAAGGAGTTGCTCTATGGCCGAACGACGCTTGTCCTGGTCTCCAGTGGCCTTCAAAAGCTGGCCAAACCAAAGGTCTTGCCATTCCTCAAAGGGTTGGGTCTTATGGCCGGAGATCATCATGGCTGGAGAAGATTTGTCAAGGATTAGCATACAAAAGTAAAAGATTACTAAAGCTCTCTCTTTCTCACCCTTAAACAAGGAATCCACGCTGTCCTCTTGGCCCAGAAACCTGGGAAAGATCTCACCAAACAGCGAGGGACACTGCCTGAGGGCCTGGTCCACACCCAAAACGCCCACAAGCTGCTCCAGAGCCAGGCAGCTCGAATTTAATGGGGCCTCTCGACCCTCAAACTGGTCATAGACCACCTGGCAGAGCTCCTCCTCCTGCCCCCTGGCCTGAGCATGCTGTAAAACCTGACGAAACAGTGAGCTGCTCATGTGACGCACTGCATCCGTGGCATTGGAGATGTGCTGCAGGGCAAAACTCTGAAGCTGCGCCAGAATGCTCTGCTGCACTGCCTCCTGGCCGGCGGGTAAGTCACCCAAGGACTTGGAGTATATGAAAAGATGCTTGGAGAGGTAGACCAGCAGGTTGCTCACATTGCCCTCCGTTTTGGCCACGTCCAGAATGAGTTGCAGAATGGTGAGGACATGCTGTCCATGCTGGGGGTAGTCCTTGGGCTGGAGGACCAGCAAAGCCGCTGTCTGAACAGGTAGATCCCGCTCAGCCTGCGGCCTGGAGCAGGTCTCCAGATATTCACCAAAGCCACCTGAGGCACGCGCCAGGTGTCCTATAAGCAGGCCGGCAATGGAGCGTACATCCCAGGGAGTGTCCACATGACGGGCCACACGCTGGGCCACCACATCGGTGGCTTGAAGCAGGTGCTTCTCCCACTGGTGGCCACTCCACTCGGACAGGAGGCTCACCTGGAAGCGCAGGGCATTCTGCACATACAAATACAGCTCATTGCGACGCGTGGGCGATAGCTCCAGGCGGGGATCACTGATGTCTGTCCAGTAACGCTCCAGGGCCAAGGGCAGCAGCGGCATAAATAGATGCACTACGTCACCAAGGGCCTCCCGGCCGTAGGGGAAATTCTGCAGGCAGGCATTCGCCGAGACAAAGACATCGTTGAGTTGATCGTGACCCAGAGCACTATCCTCCTGCAAACTGTTGGCCATTTCACGGAGTGACTGACGCAGCGCCGCGAGCAGGGCTTCCTTGGAGCGCCTGTTTACGCCCCCTTGTTTGGCCAAAGCCTGGTCCGAGAAGAGCCTGACGGAGATGGACATGGAGACCAGTTAGTGGCCACTTGTGGTGGGGGGCAGCTGCTCACCGTACTTGGTCAGCTGGTTGCGCACGGCATGCTTCAGCGGGCTGGCCAGCAGCACATCGGCCAGAAACTGCTCCACCGCCCGATGTGGATCCTCTGGCTCCTTGTAAAACAGATCCTTGACCACCTGGACCTGCTCTGCACTGCTGGTTGCCGCCGCAAATTGCTGCACGAATTCATTGGGAGCTAAGAAAAAGAAAACAAAAATCAACATGTGGCCTGCGTTCTCCTCCTTCTCCCTCGCACTCACCAGAACTCCAGCGCTGGGGCAGCGGGACAAGGGCGTCGCGCAGCTCGGCAAAGCGCTTGGGATGCGCGCAGAGCTTAAGGGCGGCCACGCGCAGGTTCAAATCGTTCATATTTAGCTCGAAATTTGGGGGAGACTTGGGGGTCCGGAAATTGGAGAAAGAAACCGCAAGCCAGGAGAGCGGGAAGCGTGCAGCGTGACCGCAGTCAGCCAAAACAAGCAAAAACTACCAACTGCTACAACGGTCACACTCCAACTCGTTTTTTCCCCGCCAAATTCAGCTATAAAGCTATTCGGTTTTAGCCATATAGCCTTTTCTTATTAGAATTAGACTTTTTCTAGCAGTTTATTTTGAGTCTCTCTACCAGTGTGCTCGTGGCCTGAATGTTGAAAAAGTCCTCAAACAGCTATAAATATATTATCGAATATATCGATATATTTTCGCCAAATTGCCAGCACTACGTACTACAATCCAACAAGACGCGGGCGGGGCGTTTTTCGTGAAAATCTACGCACGGCTTTTCGTAGTTTCCTTGATAGTTTGTTTTGTTCCGTGTTCCGCTTTTTTTTGTGTGTTCAAATCCGTCGTCCTGCGAACTGAGCGAAGTGAATTTCCATTGTGCCATTTAATTTGTTGTTGTGAATCACCGATGGCCGCAAAAGGAGGAAACTCCTTTTCCTTTTCTTTTGTGAGATGCTGGCTGCAAATGCAAATGCACTCGGCGCAGCAACAACAGAACGGCCGAGCGACTAACGGGGCTTGATAGTAAGAAAGGCCGTGGCAAGCATAAAAGGATTATTAATTGATTAATTGAGGCGGAGGAAGTGCAATAGCTGGATAGCAATTGGAAACGCATTTGCAGTTGGAGTTCGAATTGGACCTGGAGTTGGAGTTACGAGTACCCGAGAGTGCGAGCGAGAGAGGACGATTTTGTTTGCTCTCCCCGTTCGCCCACGCAACTTTCGGAGAGGGTGTGAGCGAGACAGATAGAGAAAGAGCAAGGCAAGAGCGAGTGCAAGGAAGCGGTTTTTCGACCGAAAATGCACAAAGGCAAGCTGCAAAGTTAGGCCAAAAACGAAGAAAAAGAAGGAAGCGAGAGAAACAGAAGAAATAGCGGTTAACGGGTCCCTTGCTGCGAATCGTTGAAATTCAAGACGGATCGCCTCGCATTTCTTCAATTATGCCGAACTTTTTGGTGTCTGTTTCTGTTTTTATTTCGCTGCAATAGCGATCGCGCACACAAAGGGAACAGAATATAGGAGGGAAGGAGAGAGACAGAGAGTGAGAGCGGCCAGAGAGCTCTCAATTGACGACTCCCACTCCCACTCCCCTTTGTGGCCCCTCTCTTCACCTCTTCACTGCCAGTACTATGGATTGTGGTGGTCTTGCGGCGCAACAACAACAACAGCTCCAGCAACAACAGCACTTACTTCAGCAACAGCTACAACAACAGCAACACAACTCTCTCAGTTGCCTTGAGGAAGCAGCAACAATAACAAATGTAAGTATCACCCATGCAACTCCCAAGTATCGTGTATGTATGTGTGTGTGTGTGTTTCTGTTGTATTTCCTCTATACTTTATAATTTACTCCCACACACTGCAGATACACTGCAAGAAAGTGAGAATTGCACTCAGATTTTTAATAGTATTAATAACTATTATTTTCCCGTCACCAACATGTAGTAATTTCTAAACTTTAATTCAAGAAACCAAGTAGTTTATAAATTTTTAATTCTTGGCCCATGATGTTATTTTCTGCAAGTGTCTATCGGTTTTCCTATTTGATTTCTGTGCTGTTTTTGGTTGCACTGCTGGGGAAGGGGGCGTGGTCGGTCGGTGTATAACTTGAAGCCAAAGCGGAGTGCTTATCCCAGGTACAAAGTTCAGTGCCAGCCCGATATTCGTTGCGATATTTGTATTCGTATTTTTTTTTCCAACACTCGAAGAAAATGAGTCAAGGCGATCGCGGAGAGTGCGATGATTAATCTCTAGGCCAGATGCTGTGGAACCAACGACAGCAACAAAAACCAGCAAAGGCAATAAAAACAGCTAGAGTTAACCCTTCAAAAGCCACAGGCTGTGATGTCAATTAAATATATCTTTATTTTATTTTTATATTGTTTAGCAAAATTACGTGCTTTTCTTGGTTAAATTAAAAGTGGGAAACATGATTTTAGGTATTTTAAATAGATAATATAAAAGAAATACAATATTTAATGTAAAAAATAAATAATTTATATTTTAAGAAGAAACTTCCTTATAGAAACCATCACATTAAAGGGGTTAACGCTCGTTTAGCTCCTCAAAGTGCCGACACATTAATTGGTGTACTAACTTTTTTGCTCTTTGGCTTCTTTCTCCGCGTTTGCCCCATTACTTTCACCGTGCATAAATTCTGAAAAAGGGGGGAAAATAAGTTTACAGATCTAAAGTCGTTCTGGAAGTTCTGAAGTTGTTCCCGATTTGTTTATACGAGAGAAGCGGCGAGGAAAACACGATTCCCGATGAAAGACGATGTGCGATATACAGCACATCGCTTCGCTTCGCCTCCTTTTGCGTTTTTATTCTCCATCAGTTAGTGCCTACCCTCAATAAGGAAGGTCGATTAGTTTTACGCGATCTCTCAAAATGGTAATATCGCATGATAATATCCAATTTTATATTATACCGTTCCGCCATTACAAGCAGCTTTTTCTTAAAATACGTGTAAAAATATTCCTAAAGCCTAGGGTATCTCGTAATCGAAACACTACGAGTGAGTGGTCATTCAATTTTAGTCGTCTTTCCTGTTCTTTGCTACGTGACTGTAATAAAATTTAACTGCAATTACGTGCCATGTCCCGATCCCAATCCCAAATCCCGAATCCCGCATCCCGCCGCAGTGCGAGGATTCCACTGCGTGCACCTCAAGGATGCACAGCAGGACATTCGTGGGTCCAGTGAGTGCGTGTCAAATTTGCTTAATTGCGTACATAGTGCCGCAGGATTTGGCAAAAACTGTGTTTACCTTGCGATTTCTGTTTGTCCAGCACACACAAAGAATACGACAGTAAAACAAATTGATATTTTGTCAACAGCAAATATAAAGTCATATCAGTGAGATGGTTGATTTATAATATAAATATTATAAATTTGCTGTTTGACCGCAAACAAATATGTATATAAAATCAAGTGCATTCACATTGATTTGTAAATAAGAAATTTAAAGTAAAAGTCAAACCCAAAAGATTAAATACATTTTTCATGACAGGTCTCACTCCTGTGGTTTTATATAGAATATAATAGGTATATCTGATTAATGTGTGTTTAAAGAAATTTAAATACACCTGAGTAAATGAAAATAGAAAATGAATAATAATAAAAAAAAAAACAAAAACTAAAGAAAAAACAAAGATACGGAAAATTCTTTAAAAAAAACATACAAGTCCAATCATATAAGAATGGAATTACTTTCATTATGTAAATAGATTTTGTTCTTTCGGTGTACGCACTTGCATTTGCCACTTGGTCCTGCCAACTTCCTTGCGTCCGAACGCCGGTTGGCAGCGCCAGGGACCCAGCAGTGACGTACAGTGGAACAAATGGCGTTGCATAGTTATAACAAAATCATATGTCCCCAACCAATTTTAATAAACACGCCTAGACACTGTTTATATATATTACGTAAGCTCTCAAGGGACGGTCAACCAGTTTACTCGAGTACATTTATTATTTGTTTAAAATAAAAACTGTATGGGTGGAGTCGAAAATAGGCAGAAATGATAAGCTTATTAAAGAAAAATATTCAACGATTGCAAATATGTTAATAAAATATTAACATTAATTTTAGGTAAACTTAAGGGGTTAAGTTTTGAAAGACTCAAACTCAAAAATAATACAAAATATTAAGGTTTTGGCAACGGAAAACTCTAATTGCCCCACTGTGCAACGCCCGCAGCGGCAGCGACAGCGCCTCGAGGCTCGAGCTCTCGGCTCTCGCCATTTCCATTTCAACCGACGCGCGCAGAGGACGTAACACGCACCGCAGAGCGACGCAGCGTGAAACGGAACGGCTGGAAAGGCGAATGTTTTAGTAACGAAACGAAAACAGCGGGTGAATGCGAGATTGATTGAAAAGAGCGCGCGCGGAAATCGAAGTGCACAATTATTTTATTTTCATTTCTGTTTTGGTTTTTTGATTTCGCGTTCCGTTTCGGTCTCGTTGCGTCGCACTTTTTTTTCTTGTTGGCTGTACGCGTTTATTAAGTTCCTTATAACTGCCACATCGGGTGGCGGCCGCAGAAGAAAAAGAAAAGAAGAATTGCGCGGGGTAAATGAAGCAATAATTAAAAGTGCCTTTTGTTAATTGAGAGAAGTGGAGGCGAAACAGCAGGCGACGAGAAAAGGAGAACGGCAATCGAAATAAAATTGACGTAAACGGCGACGTGGTAAGAGGAATAACGGCAGTCTCAGTCCCTATCTCTTTCTTCCTTACATCCACCCATCCACCTACACACGCACACATTCGCTTCCCTCCTGCCCCTGGAAAAGCACAGTTGTTTGCGTGGAAGAGATGGACAAAGGCGGCGGGAGTTGTTTGTTTTTGTTTTTGGCAGTTAATGTTAATGCGTTTTCGCTTTTGTCTCTCATTCGGCCGAGTGTCGTTGGTGGTGCAGAAGAGGGGAATGGATTGCATCGACAGCAGTTTATTATTTAGTTTTATGCCCCATCGGAAAGGGGAGCTTTTATTATTGTTTACTCCGTCTTCAGTTTCTGTGCCTTATCTCTATTTCCTTCCGCTTTCTTCCACTGGCAACTGGCAACGGACAACGAAGGTGGCAACCCTGACAATGTCCCGTTTGCCTTTTGCCTACTTTTCGCCGGTTTTTCGTCTAGTCATACGTATGTATGTGCGTCATTCTATTCTCTCCCCCGCTTTGTTGACTTCCTTGGTCGCTCTCTTCTCTCCTAACTCCTTTCCTCTTCCCTTTAATTGCTCCTGCACGTTCGTCAAATATTTGCTCAACTCTTTTTAATTACATTACACACACATGCACGCACAGCCGATTTTACCCCTTCACACGCACACAACACCAAAACAGATTGTAATTGCAGATCTCTCGCCGATTTAACGGGAGAATGGGGAAAGGCAGAAAGAGGGAGAGAAAACCATGTGACTCATGCGACAATTCGAGGAAATTCTGTGATTGATTTTATAGATTTAAGAAAATGCTCGAGACAAGTTTTCCCGGCCGTTAATGGTATTTGTCTTGGGTCTTTTTCGTTTGTCATACAGACAAAAACATTTATTGACTAGCGGGTGATGCGGAAAAGATCGTAAAATGAAAGGGATAATTTTTAGAATTATCGTGAAAGATTTCAGATCTCTTATAGAGAACCCCTTACATCCAATCCAATGATAATAAATAAAAGACAACAGTGGTTAGCATTAAAAAACGTCATTCTGGTCAGTAAACAATGTAGAATTAAATAATGGTAGAAAAAAAAGTCTGGGTTAATTACGTGCCTTTATAAAAGTGCTGAATTTTGTATTGTATTGCCTAATACTTTTGATTATGTATAGAACCTCTCTGTAATCGCAGTTTATTGAAATGGAATAATTCAGGGTTATTATGGACAAAGTAAAAAGAAGGCGGGGGCTTTTCCACGACTTTTATTATATGACTATTAAATTGATATGTTTATTCCATAAAAAACCAACACATCTGAACAACACTACTAGCTAACCATACCTTAAAAAAGAAACATGTGCATTTTACCGAGTAATTCGTAATTGAATCTGTTTCACATCTCCACTGGTAAATACTCAAGAAAACTACACAACTCGACCGCACAGCCAGGCTAAATATTTATTGCACACAATCTGAGATTTCATTCGCAGAAGATCAAACTTTGTTTATTCTCTGGAGAGTATATTATCGCTATACAGTGTCTTGTTACCGACACTATTTATTTACTGTTATTTCTGAGCATTTGCGGTTGTGTAGAAAAGCCAATTAATCCTGACTTCTCACTTTCCCGTAAGCCACTTGATCCGCAAAGAATATATAGGTACCTAAGATAACCTGACGATTTAAATAGTATAAGACGATCTTATCTCAAGTTTTTATTTGAATAGTTTGGAATTGGGTTACTAGTATAGGCTTGTGATAATACAAAGATAGTGTCTGGTTGTAGAAAATTCCCAATGTAGATGGTGTATTCAGTGATTTATTAAAAAAAAAAAAACAAAGAAAACCCTTTACTGCAGTAGGATCCCATTCCGAGATACATATGTATGTATTCCACCAAATCCTTTTGCAAATGGATCCAATATAGCATATAGACATTCATGAGTACGATATGTACTTTGTAGAATACACTTATCATTCAAACTGTAAAGCTGCATGGAAGATCTTCATTACTTTGTATTACTTACTGGGTAATGGTCCACTTGACCGAGTGATCCGTAATGGAAATGTACCAGGGCAAATCTGTTGCAATTACATTAGCTTTCCCCCTTTCGATTCTTGTTTTTTGATTTTGGTTCTGGCTGTGATTCTACACTCCGCCCACACACACACATGTGGGTTTCGTAAATCCGTGCACACACGCAATCTCCTCGCAGCCATGAAATGAATTTTTCGCCCACACGAGGCCTTGATGCGGCCCACTGTGCCGCCGGCCTGTTGGCGTCCAAAGAGGCGATTTTTTTCTCCATCGTAGCAATTGCCGGCATCGGCGTTGGGGATGGAGCATCACCTGACCCCTCTCCAATAAACCCCTATTTACCTATACCCTTTGGGGCGATATTTCACTTTTGGCCGAATGCTGGATCCGTGAAACATATTGCTAAATATCAGGCTTGGCGATTAGGATTGTAATGTTACAGATAAATAATTTAAATGTTATACGTAACAAAATTGTATAATGTATTCTGACTGTTTATCATGTGTTTTTCCCAGAAAGCAAAATTTTTATATTTTATATTTTTGTATTGCATTTACAGTTTAGATTTAGTTATTCAAATTAATAATTGCCGGCTTTAAAAGGATTTTATGAATTATATTTAAATTAAAATATTTGTGTATTAACTGGAGGAAAAAGGGTATGCAAAGATCGGTTCTACTTTTTTTAGCCTTTGGCACATGAAAGCTGGAAGCTGTTCTTGCGGTTGTTTTGTCCTCGCCCTCTTGTTATTGTTGTCCACACTTTGGCTGCATATTCTTGTGTTCTTTTTTGTTTTTGTGGGCCTATTGCTTTACATTTTATGATTCTCTTGTTACACGCCTTGCTGCCTTTGATTTTGCCCTGCTTGCGTTTTCGCTTTTCCCTGTTTTCTCGGTCCCTATTCGCTTTTCGCTTTTACATGCGCTGTCGCGGCAGCGACGTCGACTGAATATTTATGCGGCAACTGCGGCGACGCTGTTCATTTGTTGTTGTTGGTGTTGCTGCTGTCGCTGTAAATATTTTATTATCGCTTGTTTCCGTTTAGGAACCAAAAATGGGGAAAATAATGTACGGCACACACACTCGCACACGCACTTCCATTTCCATTTACATCCACATGTACAACGTGCATACGCGCACATATTTAAAATTCTTTTGTCGCCATATTCATTTCGAAATTATGTACTTGGGCTTGTTGCTTCACACGCCTTCGCTCCGCTGCTCTTTCGCCACTTGCCCCGCTCTCTCTCTTTTTTTCTCTCTCTGTATGTGGCTCTCTTCCTCCTTTCATCTTCCTCCCTCTAGTCAATTTATGTTGCGTCTATCGGCACTCGGTCTATCGGTTCTTCATCGCAGTCTTTTTCCCCACATTATTCGGTGTCATTTCTGTTCTGTTTCTACGTCTACGTCTCAGTCTTCTACTTTCCACTTCCCACACACCCACACCCACACCCACACCCGCTGACCCTGTGCAGTTGATCTATTCGAGAGTAATCAACCGGTATTAACACCTAGGATATTCTTAAAAAATTAAATTCAAAACTTTTTTCTACCGTTTAGTGGAGTTTTTGCAAGGATTTAAAAATTTCAAATTTATTTTTTGCTTTTTTTTTAACTTTTAAACATTTATTTTTCTTATTAATAATAGGTTCTATGATTTAAATGTACATATCTATTTAAATCGGCTTATAGATTTGAGGGATATTATTTTTTAACCAACTATAAAACTGGGTTTTTCAGACCCCTAAACTTAAAACCTATTAAAAAGTTCAGAGTTCAACAGTTTTTAGGGTAGCTATCGGATGCTTGCAGGCCGTTGTCCCTCTTTAATTCTTCTGCTGCAGCCGCTTCTTCTGGGCTTCTTGGGGTCGCTGGGTCTCGCGTCTTTATTTCAAAATTAGCGCAAAAATTTTTATTTGTATCGTATTTTTAGTTGTGGTTTTTGTATTGGTTTTGGTGTTTGGCGTTGGCTCTCTCCCCTCTTTATCCGCTGTGGGCGTCTGTTACAATTTGTAAATTATATTTAAACACGAGCCGAGCCGCCGCCTTGCAGACAGTCGTCGTCGTCGACGTCGTCGTCTTTGGATTCGGATGCGGACTCGGATTTGGATTTGGATTTGGATCGGGTCGGAACGGATCGGTTTCGATCTCTAAACGGGGGACCGGCAAGGCCCAGGTCGGGACGGTAGGGGCTCTCTCCCTGTGTGTTACCAAGTGGGCGTGCAGTGACCCAATTTCGCTAATAGATTGCATTTTGCCACACGAGCGAACAGAGAAAAAAGGAAATAAATAGAGAGACAAACGGCAACAGAGGCACAAATGCAGTTGCATGGGGATTATTTAGCACATTGAACTCTGCGTCAAATGGGCTTCGGTCACACTGTAAATCAGAGTTGGCTGCTCCCAATTCAAAGGCTAGCCTCTGTCGTAGTTCCATCCTATCCATTGCCATTCCCATTCCTCATTTCCACTCCCTATTCCCATTTCAATTCCCATTCCCAGGCTCAGTGTTTTCGCTAATTGACTTCGTCTAAAGTCCGCAATAAACATTTTAGCAATTTAAAGCCGACATACATACTTACATATATGTTTTGTGTGTTTACATATGCAAGATCTAGATATAGACTAGATGACTGTATAATTTATAGAGATGGTCTTTAGCGCATTTCGTATTCCGCATTCCGTTCCTAATTGGTTTCGTTCCGTTGAAACGCTGGAAGGCAGGCGCAGGCAGCGTTGTGTGTGCGTGGGCTTTGCATTTAGCTACCAATTTGCCGAATTAATTTCTAAAATTATAATGCACATTGATTGGAAGCGGCGGCAATCGCCAACCAAAATCCTCTCTTCCCATCCATATAGACTATTGATTTATGATATTATTTCCATTTCCAATACTATTCCCTCGGGGGAAATGGGAGCACTGTTCCCGCTCCCCAAGAATCCCTTCTCTCTATCGCCCTTCTAATTTGATTGAGCTGTAATAAAAAAAATTTGTCAAAATGTAGGAAAGGGCAAACAGAACGCGCGTAATCATACGTTTCGATGATTTATAATACAGTACGGGAAATGAGGGAATTACAACTAGGAATGTTCCCCTTCATCCGCTCAACTGTTGTACTGCCACTGCACTTTATAATACTTTGCCTCAGTATCAACAAGTGATTGATGTGGATGATGGCCTAGGGAAGGAGTGGTGGCAGTGGTGGGTGGACCCCGATCCGATCGCCTGCAGAGCAGCCCAAGAACAACCCCTAAAAGACACACAGACCACGAGGGAAGAGAATGTCTCAAGTTACTAGCCTTACACTTGAGAAAACAATTGCTAGAATTTCTGAATTGTAAAAATATTTTTACCAAAAACTGGGTTAAAACTTATATTATACATATAATATTATTAATATATAATTATACAATTTTTATAAATGTAAACAATTTCTTAAATGATATGACTCATCTTTAAACCTTCTCTAAAAAGGTAATTGTGATTATTTGTATTTTTTTATAGGAAAACATTTAAAACCTGTTTTAATAGGATTCATATTCTGTCTCTTGAGACATATCAATCTATCAAAATCCCCTTGGATCACCTTTTAAGGTCTATTTCCTTTTCCAAGTGTACTTGGAAAACGCCATGAATTTACGCAAATGGGATAACCAACCACCGTTGGAAGATGTTCTCGAAAACGCATCTGTTCGCCGGGTCTACCATGTCTGAGACGGAGGCTATCTTGATCTCGTAATCAGTGGAGTGTTGTGTGTGTGTGTGTGTGACTCAGAGGACTTGGAGTGGAGTGAGCGGACGAGCGTCATCGTCCGTTTTTGGGTAAAGGTTCTCCTTTAACCACTTTGCATTGTGCTGACGCTGGCTGGCTGACTGACGGCAGGTGCAATTGCCATTGTTGTGGAGGTTCCCCTTGGCCATTTGGGCATGCCGATGATGGGGATGAGTGCGTAGCAGCAGTTGTTCCCGAAAAAAAAGGGGCTTAAACCTCGGATCCGATTTATTGTTGATTATATTTGTGCTGTGTGCTCAGGCGGCAGCTGCATTTAAGGACACGCGTCACTAGCTGCCTTGCACGCGCCACGAAAACAAAAAGTAAGAAAAGAAAAAAACAACGGTCTGCAACGCAGATTTCTCCTGGACCCTGCCTCGTTCTTCCGAGATCGTCTTTGTGTCCTGTCAAAGGATTTTGGTTCCTCTTCTCAAAATGGGCTCGGCAGATGTTTCTCTAAGGGTCGCGTGTGTGTTGATTTAATGGGTTTTCTGGCTCTTTTCACTTCCTGAAAGTAAAGTATGATGTATGTATATAGCGAAGGGACAAAGATTAAGGTTATGAGGGGTGCAGCGTCACTTTAATGATCCCTATATGCTTGTCAGATGCTTTAAAGGCTTGCCATTATTGGGGGGATGTTAAAAAGCAACAGCTTTTAAGGAAATATATCAAGAAATATATGTATAAGCTATATATCTTGGGTAGGAAAGTGTAAATAACGGAAAACTAATGTTTGAAGGCCTTCTTCTTGTTTATTTCTGGTATGAAATTCAAAGTAAAGCTGATTTTAAAGCAATTTTTGGTTTCTTTGTTATCAGATGAACTCCCTTGGCAGTGACAAAAGTCAGTCATGGCAATCACCGAACATTGCACAGTGGGCCTTATTATCATCATTATCATTTCCCAGCAATTTCGTTTTGGTGTTTGTCCCCTCTTCCTGGTTACTTATTCTTTTGCTTTTGCCCCTGTTGCATACATTGTCTTGCCTTGAACTTAACTCTGAATACACGGAGAAAAAAAAAAAGAAACAAAAGGGAAAATTGTTTATGGAATATTAGCATATAACACATATATTTTTTAATTCTTTCAGTAGTTTGATGTTTAAATAACAAAACAAAAAAAAAAAAAATAAATACTAGTAAAAGAACAAAATACATAATAAAATAAATAAATTCCTTAATTTTTCCTTTTTCTTTTTAAATATCTTGAAAATACTTCAGTAAACCTTCTAACGATCTTTAAATATTTTCAAAAATCCTCTATATATTTAATTTTAAAAGTTCATGGCTATTTCTTACCATAAAACCCTGACTTGACCTTACATTTAAAGCTAATTCTATATAGTTATGATATTTCTTTTAGTGCAAAGCTCTGATAGGGGCCGCCAATTAGGCTGCTTAACGACCCGAACCCAAAGTCAAACCGTAGCGAAACGTAACGAAAACGCAGTGAAGTTGAGAGTGAAGAGCTAAACCGAGTTAAAACCCAACTCTGCTGTTGCTTCTTTTTAACACGATGATGATGATGATGATAATACACAAAACACTCACTCGCATTATAAATTCTGTATTCCCATATATATATAGTATATATATTTATATACATATATTCTACGCGCTTTACGAGCGACAATTTCGCGAAAAGGAGCGCTGAGGCTTTGGCTGCCCTCACTCTATATAAGGCAGTGGCGTGTCTCCGGGCCCATTAAAAGTTAAATTTAATGTATTAATTTAGTTTCTGCCTGCTTGCTGCTCTTGTTGCCTGACCACTCTTGAGCTTTGTGTGTGTGTGTGTGTGCCGCTTTTTTATTTTGTTTGTTTGTTGTTTTTATTAATCGACTACGGAAGTCACTGTAAATGTCCACAAACATGAGAATATTCATAATGCGTTTCGGGCCTTGGACAAGTCAAGTTGGACTACTCCCCTTGCTCTTCCCATTCCCATTTATTTACTCGAGAGTGACGTCAGTGGGTTTTAGTTAATTGCTGGGAAAGAGCCTTGTAATGCGCCAAAGTAAAAGTAATTACTCTGGAAGTAGCTCCCCAGGGAGTGGAACGGGCCCAGAACATGCCACTTACTTACCACAACGCTTACAGCTCTACGGGAGTGGAGTAGGTCATGGGTGGAGTGTGTGTCTGTTTGCCCAATTGTTAGATGGAGCAGCTCTAGATAAGATACGGGTTGGCTATTGGGTTAGGTTTCTTTACAATCTGGCGGCGGCAGGTGGAGGAAGTGGAAGTGAAACTGGAACCAGCCTCGAATTGGTTTTAATAGCTTCTCCTCTCCATTGACTATGTCTCTGTGTTTGTCTGTCCATACAATTATCGGCTCCAGCGAGGCTATAATTGGTTTATCATGGAAACAATATAGATACATATTGGTAGGTAGCATTGATCCGGTGCCATGTGCCCAAGGTGAACGACAGAAAACCGATCTGCCAAGAACATTGAACTGCAGTAAGAAAAACCTATTTCCAGATCACCAACGACTTTGAGACATTTGATGATTGTAATTTAAAACAAATTTAAACAACTTTTAAACAGTAAGTTGATGCAAGTCTGCTGCATAAACCAACAATAATAATTTAAAAAAAAAATCGCTTAAGGTCTCATATTTTATTTGTGTTAATTTTCCAATCCCCGTAAACAGCTGCCATAACATAATAGAGTCACATTACCACTGGACTCAGTGCATTAGGTGATGTTTATTGATGGTAATTCAAAACACTTTTAAACACTGAAGCGATATTAACAGACATATTTTATTGCTGGCAATAAAAGTGCACTATTTATGTGTGTTTTGTTGACCATATTTATGTAAAAACAAAGGACCTACTTTTTTTTAAATGAGGTCTCAAGGTACACTGTAAAGTTGTCTTATTTCCTATAATATTTTATTTCTGTTTTTAAATCCTGGATAGTCTTTATCCTATACATTCAATTTTCGATTGCTCAGGTCACTCGAAAACTTCTTCAACTGTAACTTGCTCCCGTGATGCGGTATGGAGGGGATCTGCTTGGAATTCTTCTCTCTTCCCTGGGCCTCCGCTCTCCCTTCTTCAGTCTGCAGCTTTCTGTGTCGCGTTCTTTGGTTTCTGTTTGCACTTCGGTGCTTGGCACTTGGTTGTGAGGACCATCAGTGGTCCAAACAGTGGACCGAATAGGAAACACTGAAAAAAAAACAAGGATACTGTCTGTTAGTTGATATTAAATCTTAGCTTCATACTAGGTTGAAATACATCGTATTAGGAAAGATTTATATTTGAAATACAGCTGAAATATTGGAATTAAAGAGGGGAAACATTAAATATATTTTTAAGAAATATTTTTTTAATCTTAAATTTAGTATGCTGCTGTTTGGTTAAAGTTATCAATACAACCACAGAAAAGCTTTATTTGGAAAAATAAATGCATTTTTGGTTTAGTTTATGATAGATTTGTATGATCCTTCTTTCAAACTGTAAGGGTATTTAAACTACGGCTTCCTTTCTTATTTTTTAATAATATTTCTTGCCGTGCTGGACCTGGGAATGGGGACGGGACTGTGTGGGACACTGCAGCAGTAGTGGACCGACCACCCGACCTATGCAAATACGCAAACAAGAGTCGTAAACTAACAACAACAAATGGCCGCGAGAATGGGATGCTGTGTGGGGTCTGTCTCTCTCCTAAAGTCTCTGGCGGCCACACCGTGCTCCTCTTTTGTCCATATACTGCTCCCCTCCCCACCGGAAAAAAAGTTTTCTACCCAAAAGGCAAAGTCAATTGGAATTTGTTGTTGTAGCCTATTGCTGTTGTGGCGACTGTCATTGAACTTTGGGGATGGACAGATGGACGGACGAAGCGATAGAGTGTTGAGTGGGGGGGTCATTAGATGCCGCGCTCTCTATCTATCTGCATTCTGTATTCCATATATTCCATATTCCATATACCGTCGTCGTGTATTTTCGTATACACTTTTGTTCATAAATCAACGCTAACCAAGCGGGGCGACATGCCACTCATTGTGGAATGGAACCAACTCTAGCCTCGTTTTAACCTTCCCCACATCGCATTTTATCCGGCATTTGCCTGCCGCCTGGCTGCCCTTCGTGGTGCGTTGCACAGCTGACACTGGGACGTGGTCGGTGCTGCTGGGATCTCATCCGCCAGTACCAGTACCAGTACCACTGCTGGAGTTCAGTTGGGTAAAGTGCCAATT
>JAEIIJ010005020.1:0-20121 GCA_018904815.1 Drosophila ogumai
GCACATACCTTAGGAGCGTTTGTTCACATCGTATGGAAGCATAGCGTCTTAGGGTCACTTTCTGAAGCGATCCTCGGGTCCTGTTGGTCCTGGTATCGCCCCAGCCTGTGGCAATGAAATCTTTGAGGTAGGGAAGATCCTTCCACTCCCAGGGGTCCGTGATTAGGCAAATTGGTTTAATGTGCTCTGCGGAGGAGAAATCCTTTAAATAAGATAAATTATTAATTAGATAAATACTCCACCATTGTATCTCACCCACCGCGACAAGCGGAGCAGCGCGATGTCATTGGCGCCCTTTACTATAGCCATGTCAACATCATATTCTTTCGATTCTGGAGAGCAGCCGTGCACAGTGCAGTGCTTGCGGGTCATAAAATTACCCTCGCCAAGGCGAGCCTTCCTGCTCAAATTAAATATTTATTATTTGTAATTACAAAATGAATTGGTGGAAATAAAGTTGTTCACTCACAGTCCCTGTTCCACGCAGTGCCCGGCAGTAAGGATGAAGCCTGTCGGGGAATATGGAAATATCAGAATTGGGCGGAAAATTGTATTTCTTCACTCACGTCGATGGATAAGACTGCCGCCACAAACGAATGTGGTGGAGTTATGAAGAAAGGCCATCCATGGATGGGAACTTATTGGTGCGTCTGTGCCATTAATTATTCGCAGTCTATAAGGATTATCGATAATGCCGCAGTTCGGCACCAAATATTCGGCCGAGATCGAGAGGCACAATATTCCGAGGGCAAGAGCTCCTTTCCAAGTTACTCTGGCAAAGCCCATCTTCAGACCGACAGCTGTGTGTGGTAACTGAAGCCAATTCGTCGGAATACATAGCTTACTATCAGTATTGGTGGTGCTATTGAAACGAAACAAAAAGTATCCCTGATAAGACTATGGTACAGTGCCATTAAGGGAGGGGGTAAGGTTAATTCTGTGGAAATTTGTCACTTTTCTAAAAATTGTTGTGTTGAAACGGCAAAAATAAGCTTAATGAATATAATGCCATATAATGATACAACAGTTTAACATTTTATTTTTTATTTTTGTATTAAAAAATATTCACAGGTCTACGGCTGATAGAGAATCTCTCGAGTGCCCTTCAGGAATAGTTTCTTTCGAGTGTATATCCTTACCGTCCACAAAATATTAACAAAAAATAATTAAAAGGAGGAATCCCTTTTTATATCAAAATTGGAATTCAAAACCCCGATTTTCGACTACAAAATTAAGTTAGAAAATTTTAACTTTGTGGTATACTCAAGCATTGAACATTAATATGATTAAATTAATATGATATACCTTACCCCCCGTAAGAGGCCAGATCTGTGGCTGGAGGTTTTTCAAGCTCTCAAGTAAAGCATTCTTACAGTTTTCATATGTTCCAGATCAACATTACGGAGTATGATGAAATAAAAGATATCAGATACTTTTAAATTCGTAAAATCTTATCAAATGATTTTGTTAAATAGAATATATATTCATATATATGTACATATATTTATTCTTTTTTTTTTATTATTTTTTTTTTTAACATATAAGTATTTCTTTTATTATCAAACAACCTTTATATAGTGTCTACAAATATATCATGGATTATTTTTCTCATAATTCTTTCCCAGAATCTCAAAAATAAGAAATTGTAATAAAAGACAATTTTTTTTAAAAGTGTTTCCAAGAATGCTAAAATAACAGAATTTCTAGGGAATATATTTAGCATATTCTTATATTTATTTTCGCTTGAATCACCGAACTGACCTAAAGAACCCACCGATTGAAGACTGGCTGATAACTCAATATACAAACAGCGAGTCGATGCTGAAATAACTTCAGTATGTAGTCGCTGATTCGATCGCAATGTTGAGCTTCCCAAGTGCTATTGCTGTGCTCGCCAGCCTGCTGGTCCTCTCTCCGGGATCGGGATCGGCCAAGTTCCTTGATTCCCATTGCGGGAAAACGCGCAACGGACATTCCCCACAGACATTGGGTCCCTGGACGGCCCTGTTGCATATCAACGGACGCATCGCTTGTGCCGGAACCCTGATCCGTCCGAGTGTGTATTTGACGGAGGTTTTTAAATTACGTTTTGTAAATATTACTTGTCTTTCAGAATTTATCTTGACAGCGGCGCACTGCATTAAGAATGGCGAAAGCCTGTAAGTATTGATTTTTCCCTGCCAGTCAAAGTCGGGTGAATAATTACATATGTTTGCAGGCAAGTTCGCCTTGGGGAATATGGCCGTGTGGGGGCTGAAAGGCCGGAGGAACATGATGTGGAATTAGCCTTCCGGCATCGTCGGTACAACAACGAGACTTTGGAGAACGACATTGGACTGATGATGCTGTCTAGGCCGGTGCAGTACAAAGGTAGATACTTTTGCTACGGAATTCGTGTGCTGCTAACCACCACTGAGAAACTCTTTCGCAGCACACATAAAGCCCATCTGCATTGTCTTGGACCCGACTCCGAATTGGTTGAAGCTTGTCGAGAGCGATTTTAAAGATTTAACCGGAGCCGCCTGGGACAGGACAAACAAGTTGAGGTATCATAGCCAAGATTTCCATGCCACAAACATCATTCGCTTGCCCCAAAACGAATGCCCAGCTAACTTTAAGGTCCAGGACAAGCTTCAGTTCTGTGGTTTGAACCGGCAGGCGCAATACTCATGCGATGGTCCCTCCGGATCGGCCTTGAGCCAGGTTATGTTCAGCGAGTTTGTCTTTCAGTTCGGCATTGCCAGCCGTAGCGACGTGGACTGCGAGAACACGCGCGTCTACACGGATGTGCCGCGCTATTCCGAGTGGATTGTGGATATTGTGAACCACTACGGCGGTTCGGTGGACCAAGGAAGACCCAAGACTGTTGTCTTTCCTAATAACTCCTCCGAGAGGTTGCGCCAAACAGCCACGAATTCAGCGAAAGAGAACGGGCAACGCCAGAGCCAGAACTTTAGATTCTAGTAAATCTTTTTTTTCCAGATATCAGCTCAGCTTCTGAATAAAAGTTTTATTGTTTAGTAATTTGAGTTTAACCAAAATAAACTTACAAAAGTCAAGCTGGAAATTTGTTTACTGTTTTGTAATAAAACAAAATAAATTAACTAAAGTCAAACTTGAAATTGTTATCAAAATAAACATATTTAATATATTGGTAGGGGTGTCATGCAGTTTAAAATGAATCAGAAGAGTTATGAACATGAGGAAGAAAGGATAAAGTAGTAAAAGTATTGTATCCATATTATCCTATTTCTGTTATCTCTATAGACTCCAAGAGGAAGCTTAGATCACTCGGTGCCTAGCTTATGAAGTCATCCAAGAACCCCATAAAATACATAAACAACATTAAGATTTTTTTTCCCAGAATTCCAGCTTATACTTACAGATAACAGAAAACAGAATGTCATTAAAATAAGCGAACCTTCGCCGTAGACGTATCAGTAGTCGAGGATGGCTTGGACCGAAATGGGGTGTGCTGTCGCTGGAATCGTGACAGTGTTATTCGCCTGCCTGCAAGTCTGCGTTGGAGAAGATGGTTTCCAGCTCCTGGAAAGAGATTGCGGACGCTTATCAGAGCCCGAGTATGGCTCGGCCCTTAATGATGACATGACACCAAAAATTATCAATGGAGTCACTGCAAAGTTTGGATCACATCCCTGGATGGCCTTCATTCGCACTCCGCTTTATTTTACCTGTGGAGGATCGCTGATCAGTCACTGTTCGTAGACATTTTTTGTCTTGCAACCCATAGTTAATTGTCACTTAATTGTATATAAATTTCAGGGTTCGTCTTGACGGCAGCACATTGTATAAAGGATGACCCCCTGTAAGTATATAATATATTTAGTACCCAAGATTCTTGTATTAATTAAGGATATTTTGTAGAATGAAATTGGTTTTCTACTAATTTCCAAGTATTATTTCCTTCTTGCAGAATGGTTATACTGGGCGAATACAACAGAGACCAAGAGGAAGACTGCCTGGGAAACTTGTGTATGGATCCCTACGAGGTGTACGACGTGACCCTGGCCCTGAAGCACAAGTTCTACGATTCGAAACAACACAGCAACGACATTGCACTGCTGCGGCTCGACCGTCGGGTGACGTACAAAGGTGAGTCCTTCCATCCAGGTGCTTCAATACCAATGAATGCAAACCACAATTTTCAACAGCTCACATCCAACCCGTCTGTGTGTTTGTTGACTCGAAAATGAAGCCACTGGTGGACAGGCTCACATGGTTCAATGCCACCGGCTGGGGATACACCAGTCCAGGGAAAAACACGGCTCGCGTTCTCCAAGAACTTAGACTGAATCGGCGGCCACACGAAAGCTGCGAACGGATGTTTGGCAAGCGGATGACATCGACGCAGATTTGCTCTGGAAATGATGACAGCAACCTGTGCAACGGCGACTCTGGTGGCCCCCAGGGCCGGGAAATGGCCTACGGTGGCAGGCGGGTCTACGTCCAGCTGGGCATCGCCAGCTTTACCAATCGGGAGTGCAAGGACGTTAGCATACTCACCGACGTGGTGAGCCACGGCAATTGGATAAAGCGTGTGGTCCGAAGGTACAGCATTCCCGACGACAAAGCTCCGGGGAGGCCAGCACAGAGGGAGTCGCTGGATAGAAAGCCCACCTTTTATCGTCCAATATAGTCAAGTTCCGGATGGATAATACCGGGTTTCCTCACTTACAAAGTTTAATAAAGTTGCTGACTATGTATCTGTTGATCAACTTTTCAATTTAATACAATTTTTCAATTGGCTTTGGGTTATAGAAGTTCGATCAAGAATAATATTATCTTTTATATGGTTGAGTATATAGCGTTTCTAAGAACTTGTTGGGTTTCACAGGAACAACAATTTAAATTTTAAAAACGAAATAATGCAAAATAATAAAGGAAGAGCATTTATTTTTTTAATTACCAATAGGTGCTTCCAAAAAACCAAGTCTTACTTTATTTAGAAAAACAAATTTGTAAAAAAATTAAATGTCTGTGAAAATAAAATTATCTATCTAAATATGCTCAGATATACATACATATATGATTTTTGATATATATAATAACAAACAGTATATATTTTGGGGGACTTAATTGATTTATAACTTAAAACCATTTGTGTTCAGCTTTAAATAAAATTGTCTTTTAAATTGGAATTTATAAAAAAAAATAGTTGAAAAAATATATACAAAATTATTATTATTGTTATTATATTAAATTATACTTCTACTATTTTACAATCTCAATTTTTAATTGTACATAACTTATTTAAAAATGAACAAATTGAATTTTAATATTATTGTATTATAATTATTTGCAGTGTATAGCTAAATGAATTGTGAGTTGGTTGGTGTATTTGAATTTAAGAACATATTTGGTTGGAAAACAAGCTTATGTAAAACATCTGTAAAGTAAAATTAGTAAAACGTCAAACCAGAACTAAAAGTAGTGTTTTTAAAAATATTAATAGATATATTCATTCTGAGAATTTAATTCTTTATTTATTTTTGAACATAAAAAACACTCAGAGGAATGTTTTTAGCACAGTATTATAAATCATCATTAATAAATCATACAACTTTATGTTCTAAAAACCAGTTGGCGGAAAGCCCAACACCCATACACTTGTTTCAATAATAATAACAATAAATAATTGTGGGTTTTAGCAAAGGTCGGATTCTAAAGTGTGTCAGGGAAAGAAGAGACAAATATTCGTAACGGAGCCGAGAGTCATGTTATTCTACACGTGCTGATAATAAATAAATACTGTTTCAGTAAACAAACTCGATCCCTTGACTTTGCAACTCGTTTGCGGGGAGTACTATTGCTCACTTGCTAATCGATTTTCGACGGCCACGAGCTCCGCCCGATCCCGGGCCATATAGTATTAGTATTACCAGATGTGAGTTGACTCAACGTCAGTGAGCGTATCAGCATAAAAAATTATATATGATAAAGAACAAAGAGGGGTTATATTAGGAATATAGGGGTAAACAGAATGTTTTATTTGATTATATATATTTTTCTTGATTTTTAATTTTTACAAAATATGTATTATTGATTAATTTTCTTCAAGGTAAACATTTGTAATTTACGGCATAGAGATGTAACAATGTTATTATTTATATTTTTATTGATTTTAAATTTTTAATAAAATATAAACATTAGTAATTTTAATATTTTCTGTGTAAGGAATGAATATCTTTGGGGTGGTTTTACTTTTAAAAATAGTTTAGTTTTTTTAAAGTAATTGGAAAAATAATAATAGTTTACATTCTTGCTTAAACACATTTTTTGTACAATAAGGAAACATTTAATACAGATAAAAGTATGCTCAAAAAATACAGCTTCAGGACAAAAAATTAAATAAACAAAAAACGTGAAGTAGTAGTTTTGTTCTGTAGTAATTGTTAAAGCAAACACAATTTGTTTATAACAATAAAATATATGCGGGCTTAATATTTTATATATTCACATCACTAATTTAAATATGTTATTTCAGATACACCATTTCTGGAGGCGATCCATTGGCGGCACTTCTTAATTGATCCTCTTGGCGTGAAGAGAATGGGGCTTACGTTATTTTTGCAGTTAGTGCCCGATATGTCGTCGAACCGGCACCGCGTGCAAACAGGTTTTTTTGGCGACGCAACGCACTCATTGCCGAGCGACTTGGCTGCACTGGACTAGACTTAGAACTAACTCTCGGGAGAGTGTAGCTGGAGGAGGAGGAGGAGCAGCAGTTAGCCATGCTGCATGGCGTGCCGGGGATGAATGTAGTGGGAGCCGGAGTCGTTGTCATCGCGGTAGATGGCGGTCATCAGGAGCAGTAGACTACCGAAAATAAGAGCTCTGAGAGCACTGTTCAGGGAACCGAATCCAATGGAGATCTCCATACTGCTATTGTTGTTATTTATTTTTTATTATTATAAACAATCTTTGCGCGTCTGACGGTGGAACGAGACTGAGCTCTCGCCGTGATGGCACCCGGAATTTATGGCAGTTCCCGACGACGTGTTTTCCCCAAGCAGGTGCTCAGATTGCGGGCTTGTCGCCAGATCGCCTCAATGGGGTAGTTTCCCAGTGGCTGGCCTGGTAAATGCCCCGATCGGTTGGCGTCATTCATGCACCACAGCACAGTTAACGATGCCACAGAAATATGGTTTCAATACTCGATGCTTGCCGGGATCGAAGTATATTGTTCTTCTGCTAATTTGAGTAAAGATCAAGCCAACTGGTCACTGGGTTATTTTTAAAAATAAGCTTTTAGTCTTTAAAATATTATTGTGATTTTTGAATAAATTAAATATTAATAGAAAAAGCAATTGCTATACAGTATTCTTCTATTTATTAAATAAAAAATTAATATAAGTATTTTGTACCCTTAAAATTGATATTAATTGAAATAATGGAGTATATAGAAATTAGATAAAACGCATATGGGTACCTTAACATTTAGAGTAAGAAATGCTTCCCTTTAAAAAATAAAATTTCTAAAAAAATTGACAGTCCGCATACACAAAGTTCAACTCGTTAAATTACACATTATTTTACATAATTTCCTTGTAATATTTTCTTCTATTTTTTGTTATTAAAAACATCCAGGCATCTCAATGGTCGTGACACTCTTCTATAGATATACTTTTGCTGCTTAAAACAAAATCCGTACGAAGATCGTTGACTGACTCTCTGAGCCAGGCCGTAATGGAATTCAAACAATTCATTTTGGCATCGTCTACGTGAGGCGATTGTCAAGATATTAATCCGGAGCTGCTGCGTATTTGAGTTAGATCATTGCTCTGCGATCGATGTCAGCTTAAATCTGGCACAGACTGGACTCCAGAAACCTAATAGAGTCGTTTGAAGTCGAGTTTTTGTACAGAATATAGAGCAAAACTTACCGAACATATCTTCGGAACTTGGGACTGTGACAGAGTTGAGTGCAGCAGCGCCAGAGTTTTCTAGACATTTTTTCATATAAATGAGAGATGACGCTTGGATTCAAGGCCCAGTGCAGGGGAAATTCCCGCTCGATGTTCTGCAAGTGCGGCATCCTTCGACGAGGTCTCGTTTCGAACTGAAGACGGCGGGAGGGTGTCCTCAGGTAGTCCTTAAAAACAGCTGCCTGAATTTCCCGCTAAAAGAAAACAAAGAGGGATCAGCTCTGGTTACCCTTACCTACGATTCGCAATCAAAGGCACAACAAGGAAATTATTAATTGAAAAGAAAGCATTAAGAAAAATTTATGTATACTATATTTATAAATGCCTTAGTAAATTTATGAAATTTCTTTTAAAAAGCATGAATAATTTAATAAAAAAAAACCAAAGCAAAAGAACTTAGCAAATGTACTTAGTTGATATAAGGATTACTTTATTCATTTCCTTAACCTATATAAATAATTTACAAGTATTTTTAGGACTAAATATCTACATCAGATCGTCTGGGTCTCCACGCTAATGGCCTCCACCAGCTGACTAATTCGCTGAGCTCGCGTTAATTTCCAGGAAACACATGACAGGGCAGTGATAAAGAAACCAATTGCTGTGGAAGTCAATTTAAATGGAAAATTGTACTTAACTTCTTTCCTTTTTCTACTCACCCATCAAGAGTATGGCCTCGGAGGTCTCGTCCTGCCAGGCCTTGGAAACTACACAGAGCAGAATGAAGCCGCTGAGCAGGCAAAAGGATCCCACGACCACAGCCAGAGTTATGAGAATTATCACGGGATCGTTAAGAGGGCCATAATCAAAGAGAGTACGGCAAAGGGAAGGCTTTCGAGGCAGGTAGGAACCGCTGAGGGGTATGATGAAATTTGAATAATATTAAGTTTTAATAAATTAAATATTACACAAAAAATATATAATTTTATTGGCTTTTTGGTAAATTCTGTTTTAATTTTTAATTGTTATTTATTTATTTGATTTATTTTTTAAATTATAAACACTACTAACCAGGCCTGCGAGTAAGTGGGAAGTATGGGCACAGCTCTGCACTCCATGGCACTTCTTATAAGACTGAACTGGATACTGCAGACTCCAGTCTAGAGACTCCAGACTCGCGACTCCCCAAACTCCCATCTCCCTTATTATTATATTTTTGGGTGGCTGCCGGGCCTACTTCTCTACATTCTATATTTAACCAGGGAGGACGGCTGCCGATCGCAGACGCGTGAGTGGAAACGGAGGCACTATCTTCTATTTATAGGATGCCTAGGAAGTGCCTCGATCTAACGGAACTAAACCGAACAGATGCAGCTCAGCTGGGCTTCCCGCAGCCACAATGCAGCTATTTTTAGTCTTTATTTCCTGCGCTTGGAGATGGGGCATTCCTTAGAAGAGTTCAATGCACTCAGACAATAAAGGAGTTGCAGTTCTTAGAAGGATTTGAAGTAGGAATTGGAATCGGAAGGGAACTCCGGGTACCTGGTAATGCTATAAATCAACTTCATTACTGGCTTGGCTTGGCTGGCGAACAAGTGCAAATCATTAACTCGATGTCTCGAAGTTCACGTTTCGCATGTGCCAAGGTAGCGTTGACAACCGACACGCACACTCCCTCCCCCATATTTTCCATGTATTTTCTCCAGAGTTTCCCCACACAGTTTCCTCCTGACGTAGTTATAGAAATATACTTGGCTGCTGCATTCAAGCGTGGCGTAAATTATGCAAAATAACGACGTCAAAGTTTCAATATAATGAAGCCAAACTGATGGGGATACCAGGGGGAGATGGGGAGATGTCTGCAGGATGGGAAAAATAATATATAGTCTGAAATTTCATCCCTAATTCTAAGTCAAATGGGTTTCTTAAGGGAGCTCAAAATCGAAGTGGGAGAAAACTCATGCCAAGGAAATTTTCTTTAAATAAAATAGTACATTTTACATTCTTGGAGCAGGGAAAGTATATTGATTTTATAATTTCTATTCCGCTATAATTAATTGTACAAATTCTTGGAATATAAATCAACTTTTCTTTATTGAATTTAAGTATAGTAAACTCTTGAAATTGTATTAAATTAAAATCGCATCTTTTCCATTTTCTTTACCACCCCTTCAAGTCATTCAAAGACTTTTCTGACCTTCCCTTATCGCTTCACCGGACTGCCACTCAATCACTGCCCCCGAAACCCTTGAAGACATAAAAATCAAATCGAAGGCGTTGCCATAAACAATTATGAACTTTGTTGCACATTGTTGTCCACACATGGCCACACGGTTCCACGAACCCGGCTTCTGTTCCTGCTTCTGCTCCTGTTCCTGGTCCTGATCCTGGTCCTTGTCGTCGCCCTGGTTACATTGTAAAACGTTTTATTGTTGCCGCCAGCTGGCGACGATTTGTTGGCAGCGGCTCACCTCCATCAACCGCCCCCAACCACCCCCAGAAACCAACCCAACCACCCACTGTAGGCAACAGCCAGAGATGAAAATATGTCCTTTTTGGTTATACTTTTTAAAGAGGGGAAAATGTGGAAGTGTTCAATATTAAAATATAAAATTTTGAATAAATATTGCCTTAGACTTACAGAAAGAATATTATTGAAAAAGATTAAGTAAATTAAAGAAAATAGTTAGGATTTATTTAATATCTGTGAAATCTATATTTTAATATTAAAAGAAATATTTGTATACATTTAAAATTGTGGGAAATATACAATATTTTCTCGATATAAAATTGGTAATATATCTTAACGGATTTTTCCTTTGGAGGAGTATTTCTATAATAAACTTTTAAACTTTCCTGAAAACCAGTAAATCTACCTTCGGTAATTTTTCCAGAGATGATTAGTTTATAATGAATATTGTTAACATTTTAGTTGAGCTTTATAATTTTTTTTATTTGCTTTTTTTTCGTTCATCACTGGAACCCTCGGAACCCAACCCAGAAAATGTTAGAACCTAAGGTGCGAGCCGGCGGCACGACGACAACTGTTATGCTTATCGGATGCTTTCTGAATAAGAATGCGGACGCGGATGTGGATGTGGAAGATGATGAGGATGGGGATGCGGATGCGGACGACGGACGGCGGATTGTAGAGTGCGAAGTGCGAAGGAGCTGCGGCAAATTGCTGCTGATTGTCAGGTTCAGGCGTCGTTGCGTAAATAACTGAAGGCGGACCGAGGTGCCAACTGCCTTTGAGCCGGGGTCGGAAAACTTTTGGCAAGCGCATTATATGGGGATGGCCAAACTTCGGACCGATTAACTTGTGAGTGGCCGGGGGGGTCCAGCGAGGTCCTGGGATGTCCTGGTTGGGGTGGGAAATCTTATCGCCGCACAAGAACTCGTTTCGTTTTAGTGCCGCAATCAGCGCTGCTCACTTGCAATGGCCGTGGCAGGACAAATATTTTACTTTTACTCTTTCGCTTCCAGTTTTTTCTTCGTCCTTTCAGGGGTTTTTTTTTCAGTCCTCCTCATTTTGCCGGCTCCTTTTCTGACTTCGGCTTTCCTACAAAGTTGAGCTCTCTAATGCGCTGCGAAAGTGTGCCAAAGACGCTGACAGCGAAATCAAACAGAGGGATATATATGTATATATATGCGGAGCAGGCGGAGCGAAAGGACTCAGAGAAGGTCCGAGAAAAGGATGCACAAAGTTAAAATTAAATTAGCGTTTTTTCAGCCTTCACAGGGTAGTTGGGCAATGGCAGGTCCTTGGTCATTCCGGTCGAAGGAATCAAGTCCAAGGGCAAGAGGTTTGAATGCGGGGTAAGAGAAAAGACAGGGTATCTCTGGGTCGAATCTGAATTCTTTCTGGCAACTGGCTAACAAGGTATTCGCATCCTGGTGGCGCTGGTCTGTCACTGGCTGCTACTTAGCCAAATTAAAATTGCAGAGCACTCTTTATACCCTAACAGAGGTCATGGTGAAAGGGACTTCAAGTTGGGTATTAGAGTCGACTCTATTCTTCTTTATAATTGAGATATATTTAATATATTTCACTAAGAAAGTTTTAGGAAAATTAAGAGAATTTGAGGAAGATTTTCTAGTAAAAAATAAGTCTTTAAATTTATTTATATATTTGGATTAAATGTCTCTGGAAAATAACACAATATTTAGACAAATTAAAGCGAAGTTGTACTAATATTTCTATTTATTATTAAAATATTAATTGATATCCTTTAAAATAATAATTTGTCTCTTAAGAGCATTCCTTGATCGATCACCGGAAGCCACTAGTTTCCTCCTTCCTCCTCGTTTTTAGTGTCCTTTTAGCGTTTCGCATTTATGCTTGTTTAAGCAAACGCCGTGTTATCGCCGGGGATCCGGATCCGGATTCGTGTCCGTGTCCGTGTCCGAGTCTGAGTCCAGTCGAAAGGATAATGCGCGTAATTGTTGTCCGTGCGCTGAAGGAGGAGCACCGCCTCTGTATTTGCATGGAACGCATTAAAAGTCGCTGCCTCAGCGCCGTGGCAATTCAATTTAAGCGAGTGGCATAAGCACAATCTGGCAAACTAGGGATTATCGCTAATGCTGCACGTAACCAGGCGTATCCTGGCACATCCTGCAGTGTGTTGCATGTGTACTATGTGTGTGTGTGTGCGTCCACTTTGGATGACTCCATCAGCGTTCAATCGCTCAATTGTTCGACCAACCTCGTGTGACTTTCGCTCTCTGCGGCGCACACTCGACACACATCCATATCCGCATATCCGCATCTGTCGGAGAGCAAACAGCAAAGCCGCTTCGAGTGGAGTCAGTTCGGGTCGAGGGCCCATTAACCGGGATCGATGGGTTGGCATATGGTCACGGTGGCTTCCAGTGTGCCTCTGCCAGGCTGAAGAGTCGTTGGAACTGGGATCAGATGAAGCTGTGTGTTTGCCAGGATTGCGATTTACCCAACACTTGGATGGGTTTAGCTTGCAGTTGGGTAATAATAGGAATAAGGAGGTGGAATATCAAACTACAGAAAATACTATACTATATTTTTATAAACATTAAAATATGAAAATGATACTGAACTTCTCCATTACCAATTTAATATTTTCTTTGGATTATCTTGGCTTAAACCCTTTTATGTTGAGTGCATACTAGCGCTCTTGTTGCAGCTTAAGCTTTTTCCATTAGAAAACCTCCTTTTGTTTGCTAAAAGTTAAAGCCAGGACCCGGAGACGAGCTGGCTCCGCTCCACTTCACTTCACCCGAGGTTGGGTTGCGAAATTGGCATATAAGTGGCTGAGCGACTAACAGGGAATATCAAAAATATTGCCATAAAATATGCCAAGACAAGCGCCGCAGCCACATCAGCAGCATACCCCCAACCCTTACCCCCATTCCCAACCCGAACCACAAGCAGTGCAGATGCGGATGCGGATGCAGAGATACGGAGAACCACCACTAACGTCTTGACAGCCAGCGATTGACATGAGGGAAGCCGAGGTTGAGACGGAGACAAGGTAATGAAAAATATTTCCATATTGCAAATAAAGTCAGCTTGCCAACGTGGCAGCCCTAAAACCTATTTCTTAACCCCTGTCGACAGAGGGAGGGATAAGGATAAGGATTGCTGTGTGTGTGTGTGTGCCTCCACCTGGCTTTTGTTTTGGCAGCCTGGCATATTTCAATTTGGGACTCGAGTCCGGGCCTCCGAAGTTTATGCAAATTCATTTCAAGTTGCCCGACCGACGCAACAGCAACAGCAACGGCAACAGCATTATCAGGAGGACATCCGACCTGCGAACTACGACCTGCAGGCTCCTTACCCCCTTACCTCGAGTTTCGAGGATGCTGATGATGCCGATGATGGAGATGTTGCACTTGTACGCTTACGTACTGTATATCCTTGTTGACCTGCTGCCTGGCACTTTGCCAGGACGTGGTTGTTGTCCGCAAGTGTCGGCATTTGTATTATTACAATTATTACGTTGATGTGCACAGCTTCATGCGGATGTGTGTGTTTGCCCGGCTGGCCTGTTTGCGGTTGGGAGTCAGTTTCTGTACTTGAGCCCTGGACTCCGGACTATGCGGCGTATACGCAATTAACAGTATTGGTCAATATTATGCCAAGTTACGCGCAATTTCGCGGTCGCAGCCCTCATTAGCTTTGTGCAGGCTCAATGCCAGCAAATATGTGCATATTACCTGCATATCCATATGTATGTGTGTGTTTGGGCTCAGACCTGACTTAACCCCTTTTTTTTTTTTTAATTAAGTTTGGAGTTGGCAAAGTTTCGCCTTGGCCGAAACAATGGCCGGCCACTTGAGACTTGTTTTCTTTGTTGCCAGCCACCAGCAACCCACCACACCGGCAGCAGTGCATAACTTGATTAAATCCCACTCCCGGCAGCCCATAAACCACGCTCGTTTAATTTCAATCCAAAGTCTAAGCAGCAACAAGAGCCAATTCAATAAAAATTAAAAAGGAAACCTCCGGAAGGCAGGCGCAGCGAAAGGGATGAAGCAATCACAGGAAAGCGGCAAATAAACTTGAAGAAAATTAAAAGTGGCAGCCAAGAGAAGCAGACGAAGCAAACTGAAGTTGCCATCCTCAAACTTTGATGGGGGCAGGCAGGACTCGACTGCTGTGGATACTGGTTTCAGGACTCCCAGGCTGCCGGAAACGTATCGACTTAATTGAACAAATCGCAGTAAACGAGCCGTAAATTTTTAATATGTTTCGGTTTGCGTAAATAAAAGCTGACGCAAACTTCCTTTTGGTCCTTGGACCGCAATCGAAGGCAGGTTCTTCGTAATCGATTCTGGCTTTTTCGGAGGGGGGAAGCAGAGGGGGGCTGGTCAAATTAATAAATCAAATAAACGCAGAGCGAAGCAGTAGGTAAGCTCATTCAATTAGCAACTGGCTCCAGTCCAGATCCACTTAATTACTTCTGACATTGGCTGACTGATTAAAACACAGAATTACTCGGACTCGGACTCGGCCTCGGATTCGGTCTCGGACCCGGATCCGGATGCGGCAACTCTGGGCCGACTTTAAGCTTTGACATTTCGGCATTGGCATTGGCCCTGGGGGTCAGGAACAATATTTTCTTTGCCCAGTCTAGCGCAAGTCGATGTGTCTGGGCTGCTGCTGCTGGCTGCTTTATTTGCCTTCGCTTTTTCTCTGCTCCTTGCTTTTTTTTTTTGCCTTTTTTATGCAGGAACTCAAGTGTTAATCCAGACATCCGGCTGTTTGGACTTTGTTTTTGTTTTTAGCAGGGTTTTTTTCTTACTTAAACAGTGAGGCTTTTCTCTGAGAATCGGGACGTGATCTAGCATTGATCAAGGCGCGAGTGATATATCTGTCACACACAAGGAAAGGCGAAAGCGGAAACGGAACTGTAACCGAAGCGTGAAAAATGCTCGCTGCAACTCCTACTGCGGGTGGAATTGTCATTGTAATAGTAATTTATTGTTTGGGCAAAAACTTTGCCAGCTACTCGCACATGTCGTCGCCAGCGGAAGGAGTTCGGAGGAGAGCCTTCGGCCGAGATGGAGAAAAATGGCTGTGGGACAGCGTTTGACACTTGACATATGCGAGTCGTTTGACATACAAGCAAATTACATGGAACTATTTGTCTTCTCGGCTAAATCGCATAAGCTGCGAGTGGAATCTGAAATGCGGCCACATGGCTGAATCTGGGTAGAACACATTGAGTGTTACAAGTGGCGTATGCGCAATGTTTGATAAGGGTTTTGTAGTGTCAAGATTTTGATACGTATTTTAACTATAGAAAAAATCTGATTTTAGGGGTAAATTTATCTTCATTAAGTTTAGAATTGATGGGGAACTTTCGCTTCATAAATAAAATGAGTTTAAAGCCTTGATAAGGGTTGTCATAAAATAAAAATATAAATCGAAAGGGTAAATATGATAGAAAAATTAAATTCTACAATAAAATGCAATTTATTTCTTAAAGAATATATTTTTAACTAAATTATTAAAGAAGTAAAGATAGTTTTTTGCATATAGAATTATACAATTATTTATTAGATTTCTTTCCATTGTCAATAACTTCAGGGACTTTTTATTTTATATTTTCGTTTCATTAACGTTCCAATAATTCAACAACTTATATACTTTCCCAACCCTAACATATAGTAAATATATACCAGAGATATATCTTTACCACTCTTTACATTAAATTCATAATTAACCATCATCATCAGCAACACGGGGCGTATGAGCGATGCAATGCACTGCTTTTGGGCCTGGCCAAGTAAAAGTCATTCAAAATGTCCAGCACATTGGCCGGCGCAACTTTTCCCCCATTGTTTGGGCGTTGTTTTTGCTGTTCCACTGCATTTTGCATTAAGTAAAATGTTTTAATTAAAATGGGAAAACTTTTCCAATTAAGGGTGGACCGCATAAAAATTATCAATGCAAGAGCTGTGTGTGCCTGTTACCCTAAATGGGCTTATGGTGTGAATATTCAGTGGCTGCGACTGTGACTGTCACAGTGACTGCTTCAGAACTGCTCCTGTCACCGTCAAGTGTTCCCGTTTGGCGCGGCCAAAATGAAGGCAAATTAATTAGCTGCAAAAAAGCAAGGCTAGAGTGTTGGCAAAAAACTTTCATAAACTCGGTAAGCTTGCTAATTGCGTCTGTGTGAGCGTGTTTAACTTTCGAAAACTGTAACTTAAACGAGGCTAATTAGTTGAGGAACCAGCGCAAGTCTCTTTAAACTTCCCCGTGGAGAATGAAGAGAGCAAAGCCCGGAGCTGCATCAATAAAAATAATAATAATCATCAAGAAAAGCACAGCCGCCTGGCGAAATATGTGTGCCGGGAAAAGGTCCTTCCATCGCCATTGCTCACCTGGCACAGAGATTAAGTTTATGTGGCGCCGTGTCGTTCATGTGATTAAGTCTCGGCCGCACTGCAAATTGCTGGAGGAAGCCATGCGCTTTCATTGCAATTAAGCCGCAACTGCCACATAATGATAAAAGGAGAGGCCCCGGCGTGTATATAAAGGACCCAGCCCGGGTGCGCCGGACTGCATTTTTAAGCCGGCCCCAAACGAATCCACTCATTCACCAGTTATGGCCAAGACTGCAGCCGGGTTTCCGCTGCCGGCTTTATTTTCTTTACATTTTTTTTCCTCATTTTTTTTTGTTGCATGTGGCGCAAGGACACTCCGAGTCACCTAACTGGGTTACTCTGCCTGCTAGGTTCATAAAAATTAAAGCCTTAAATGTCCCAGACTCGACTCAATTGTCAGTGCTGGCAACTTTTGATTGCCTGGCCATGTGTGTGCTGCTCTTGCCAACTTTAAATAAGCTGTTAGGTTCTGGCCAAGAAAATGCGTATGCCCACGCACCTGGGCCCCACCTCTTGACCTGGCCCCTAAGGTGATAATTAGCACAGCTCCCACTGCTGCGGGCCATTTGTGAAGTGCAGCAGGAATTTGGCCAAGAGCAGAGCCAGCCTGCATTGCAGTTGTATTTTATATATATTATATGGATGTGCACTTATGCTGGCTGAAATCTGCGCTTGTGTTTCAAGATTTCGCTGCCCATTTATCAGGCAAGAATGCGCTGAAAGTTTTCCTCATTCCTGTTCTTTTTTTTCTGGTCGTTGGTGAATTCTTTTTATGTGTTTTTTGGGGTAAAACGCTAACGGGTTTTAACGGATTTGGCCCCAGCAGCACAAGGCAGCGGCGCATTGCACAATTTTAGAGAAAGAGAGATAGATGCCTTTTCGGTTCGCTTTGGTGGCAGCGGCAACGTTCAGATTTATTGCATTCAACTTTCGTGTGACTTTCACAATAAACTTTTATGTCTTGAAACTTTTCAAGTTTACTTAAGCAACAAAAGTTTGTCCTCTCTCTCTCCTCCTGGCCCCATTCAGATTTTTCTCATTCTCGTCGAATTTATTGCCGAAAATACATTGCCCGCCAAAGCGGCTGGCTGCGGACTAGAGCCCGAAATGAAGTGTTGGTAATATGCCATGAATTATGCGCATTAAATTTACAGACTGTGTGTGTGTGTGATGCCCGCTAATGAGCGCGATGATGCGGCAGGGATCCTCGCTGTCTGCATCCGCAGGAAGCGGAAATGGACTCCTGCCGCCTCTCGATTGTAGTCGTAAATCATTCGATTGGCAAGCCAGGAGAGGTATCGATTTCCGGCATCGAACGCGTGCATAACTCGCCAAGCCTGCATTAGAATTATTAAAATTCCTGCTGTGGTTTCCCTTTTTCCACATGCCACATGCCCCACACACACGCCGCACACACTACCCCCTGCCTAGGTATGGCTTTCACTTGGCTGACTGTGCCATTTGGCAAATTAAAAATATTGCCAGAGGGAGCGGAAAGGGAGCTTTGCTCTGGCTCTGGCTAAAAAAAAAAAACCCAGCAGAGAGATGGAGAAATAATAAAAACGTAACCAGAGTGGAAGTGGCAGCCGCAACAGTGGCAACAAAAATGAGCAAACATAGCATATTTATGCCAAACAAAATCAATATCGAAAGTGGCACACGAAAAACTGAGGCAACAGGAGGGAGACAGACATTTGAAATATTAGCCAGACACAAATATACTCGCGGTGCTTCCAATTGGAGTTTTGGGTTTAAAGTTGTGTTAAAAGAGAAACATTTTATAGAGTGCATAAATTTTTTTTAATTTAGAAATTTTGATAAATTTCTTTGGCAATTTAAAGTCTATTTTATAAGGAGCTTATAGAACTGGGTCAGCACTAGAGCTTTGCAAAATATAAAATATTAAATTGTTAACAAATTCTCTAAGCTTTTATTCAATTTAAAATTTTAAGAAATTGGTTTTTGTTCAAATATTGCATTACAAATTATTTGAAAATAGAAATCAATTACTTAATTATTTACATTTATTACCTATAAAGTCTAAAGGCTTGATATGTATATTTCCTATCAATTTGTCTTCCATAAGAAGACTTTAATTATACCTTTCAATATTTTTATATTGAAAAACCACTTCCACCATTATTAAATGAACTCTAATCAATAACCTAATAACCTAATCAAGCGCTCTATCACTCTCATCTATCAGCTTCAGTTTCCACTTGATAATTTCGCGCTAAATGCAATTAAATTAAAATGCCGACGGGCTGCAAATTATTTTAAATAAATTGGCTTTGCCCTGTGTGGCCCCATTTGGCGATCAATCAGGCGACTCAATAGCTAAATGCCAATTCATGAAGGCTGTCTGCCAAGTAACTGCAAAGCTATTTAAGTGCAGGAAATTGAATTTTGAAATGCGCACGTCGAACTACGAGAGCTGAAGCTGCGATGGATGATATGAATCTGCGGCAACAACTTGTTGTGGGAGCCGGCAGCGTCTCTTCTTCAGTGGCTTGGTCCCTTTCAATTAGGAAACTGAAACTGTCATGGCAGCACCAGCTCTCTCGACAATTTCCCGTACGCCGGTGCTGAGCGGAAATTATGGCACGCCCATTTTAATCATTCGCCATTTCCGGTCCACAAATATACCTTCGAATGTGTCAAGTTTTGGGATTCCCTCTCTCTCTGGGAATCTCAGCTGGCAAAGTTTCCAGGGGCCAATTCTGGCTTCTTACTTGGTCAAAAGTGCAGGCCAGGACAGCGCTAATTGCACTTTTCCACCGGGTTAAGGTGGCTGGCAAGCAGGTTATACTATATATACTCTATATACTATAAATAGAGGGGAAAGCAGGGGGGAGCCGACAAATTCCGTGGGCCCAGAAACCACGCAAAATTTATGGTTTCAATTAAAAGTTTCACCATTTCCGTTCATTTGCGGCACAAACAAGCAGCCAGCGGCAAGTGACAGGCTGCCTTTTTGGGAATTCTGAGAGAGATGAGAGAGTGGGAGGAGCAGCAGGACCACGACCAGGAGCAGGAGCAGCAGGAGTCCAAACGCAATACGGTAATGAGCTTGGACAAAAGCAGGACCCAAAAAACTTGTTACTTTTGCAGCTCAGCGGCGCTTAGGAAATGGCCAAAGTTTCGAACATCCGGTTGGCAATAAAAATGTGAATTATGAGAAATCTCTAGCTGCAATTTACTGAATACAGGGAGAGAAAATTCGAAAAATATCATTTCAATTATTTTTAAGTTCTAATGAAATTTCTAAGGGCTTTAAAGCTTTTTAAAATGTAATTTATGCTAACTTATGCTAAAATATCTTAAATCTAAAAAAATACAATTCCACTGAATTTTGTACTTAAAGAAT
>JAEIIJ010005029.1:0-18004 GCA_018904815.1 Drosophila ogumai
GAAAAAAATATATTTTCGTTTGTTGAATGCTTTTAACTTGACCGCCACTGTTCATCGGCGTCGCTGCCCAATAAAACTTCAATAGCCAGCGAAAACCATTGACTGATTTTACGCAGTCCGCAGCGCGGAGAGACAGAGGGAAATCAAGGGAAAACGCAAGGGAAAGGGTGGGTGTGGGCGGCGGAGTGGGGCAACTGATTGTGCGGTTGTTGTTACAATTGCTGGCTCTGTTGTCTCCGACGCTCTGCTGCCGCCGCGACTGTTGTTCTTGCAGCTCGCACGTGATGAGTGCAATAATGAAGGCGGCGGGGCGGGAAAGCGTGGGTGGGGATTCGGGGTCGCCGGGGAAAACGGTGATTTGGCAATCAAAGTGATTAGCGAGGAAGTGATTGGAACGACGGCGACTGTGGTGCCACAAACACTGACTGAAAGGGCTACCAAATAATACTCGAGGGTTCTCCTGAATTTTAAGTAAGGATGATTGGGGGAAATGTGTAAACTGTGGTGGGGGAAAGATGGGAAAATAATAGTAATGCAAATAAGGATACTTATATAGCTAATGTCATTAGTAAGTGCACCTATAATTCTAAGAAAATGAAGAAGAGTCAGGAAACAATAATATTAATTCTAAAAGGAAATTTATGATTGCTTCTTGAAATGGAATAGAATAACAACAAAAAAAGTGGACAATACATAAATCTTACCTGGCGCCTTATCACTCAATATCAGAACACAACCTAATATTTAATGTTAAATAACCTAATTTAAATATGTTAATTATATCTCTTTTTTAGTGTTTGTTTGCGATTTAATATTTTAGATTTGACTCGATTTTAATCCTCTTAGTGTAACAGATTTCTGACTGTCAATTGCCCATTAAATTTATTAGGAAACTAATTCTATGATTTTATTCGTTATTGATTCAATAACATTTTTTAGTGGCAAATAATATATTATAGGGATTAGTAATAATTTGGAAAATATGCCTTCATGTATGTAAATGTATATATATCATTTGATAATCGCTTTAATTAATTGCATTAATTAAATGAAATTAAACAAATTCAGCAAACATTTGAAAATTCCCCCTAATCACTGCAACGCTTGGGAAAAGTCACTGCAACCCAATTTGGTGCGAGAATCTGCTCATATCTAATCCCCTCGAAACACGCAACTGATTCAGCTATGCGACACCTTTGCTCTGCCGGAGCTCGTAGCTTATTTCTGGGGAAATAATGCACGAGATATTGGCTGGCAGAGCAGAGGCCAGGCAATAGTGTTGCTGTTGCCAGTCATGTTGCACCGATGTTGCCGCTGCCGCTACCGTTGCATTGCTCTTAATTTTGGGTTTCAGTGGCCGGGGCGCGTCACGTATCTGCCGCTGCAATGTAATTATGGAGCGCACATGTGTTTGCTGATTAGGCGATAGGTGGGCGTGGCACCGATTTGTATGCAGCCCCAAACAGTTTGTGGGCCTCCTCTTTTTTGTGCAGTTGGTGTGATGTCTGACTTGCAATTAATTGCGAATATATACAACTCATTAGCAAATTTGTCGCGAATTTGTGTGTCCTTCATTGTTATCCTTAATAGATCGGGGGCTGGGTGGTTACTTCGTCTGCTTAAATACAAATTAATAAGAAGCCAACCTGTGACAAACAATAATCGGTTTGGGAGATAAAATTTTACATATTAATTAAATTTAATTTCAAAATGAAAGCAATACTCAATAGAAGAATTCTCAGGAATTATCCTTTTGCAATTAAATCAAATGTAAATATGAAATAGCATTTTCCATTTAAATACATTTGCTTGTAAATTTTACCTCTATCAATCAATTTAGATTCTAAATTCCTTCATACTTGCTCTATGGTATTTTGGATTAAATGGAAAGTTAATCTGGTTAATAACCAGGCTGACCAGACTCCTCCTTTGAGTTGCTAGTGGTGTCTTCGTCAGTGTCACGCTCATTTGCAATTTACAGACTACCTGAAGCGTTCTCCAATTTAACACCCTACTCCCCAGCCTCAACTTAACCCATCCCGAACACAATTTGCGTATGCAGCTCAACTAACGAGATGGGCGGCATGAGTGGCCCCTTCCACTCCTCCCGTGAAATGCAAACCAATTTGCGGCAAGTGACTCGGTTGCCATCGTGACACATGCCGCGGACATGCCCTGTGCCTTCTCCCAGTACACTTGGAAAAACATTGAATTAATAAATAGGAAATAAATATATACAAAGCAACCTTTAAGAGGCACTTAAAATAAATACCCATGATGGATACAAAGGATACCCTTTTTCCTGGATTACAATGTATCCGAAGTCCTTTATTTGGATATTAATATCCGTCAGAGTATTTAAAACATATTTTAATATTATTGTCTTAATCTTATTGAAACTTAAATTTTGTCTGCGTGTTGTTTTCGCTACTCTCGACTTGAATGATGTATTGCTTCCGAATATGATGACGAGGCGCGTTAAGGAGGGAAAAATCTGGACTGAAATCTGACTGCAATGGGGAAACGACCGGCGACCGGCAGTCGCCGCCGTTGACGTCAGTCGTGTCATGGGGCACGCTGGAAATTTATTGCCACAGTTGTTAAGTACGAAATGCGTCGTAATTAGTTGCAACTTGAGTTATTTGCGCAACATTGCAGCCGCGGGGAGGCAGGCAGTGGCCCGGCAGCAGCCCTAATGAGGCTCTCCCCATTCGCACATTAGACACGTACGTCTCTGTTCTTTGCTTACATTTTAAAATGCATAAATTTGAGTTTGCCATAAATTTCATGGTCCGCCGTCGCCTCTGCCACTCTTGGCATGCCAATGAGTGAGTTGCAGAACCCGGGGCCACTGGCACTGCCAAATCGTGGACTTGATCCCGGCTCTCGACTATTTATCAGGAAATTGTTTATTATATTGCGGGAGAGAGCTTTTCATGTGCGGGCGACGCATGCTTTATAGCCTGTGACATCCTCGGGACCACCCTTTGCCTTCTCTTTGGGCCATATGTCTGGGCCAAGGCGTGGGAAAGTTCCCTACAGGCGAACGGCCAGCGATGACTGGGATTCTGATTTATGCCACAGATTGGTGCGATACAAACGTGCCAGCGATGGTGCAAGATGGAAAGCGTTGCTCATAGGGTGACTATGGGTTATGAATCGTAATTTTTTGGCAATAATGAACACTCATAGAAGCCCCTCTCAGAAAGAAAATGTATACTTAAAGTCCATAAAATATATAAGCTGGAAGCGGTATATTATAGACTAATAATATACGTCTTAAAATGGCTTTGATAAAATTTAAAATAATAGCTTGCAGAAGGCATCGCAAAAATTAATCTTAAATAGTGGTTTTCAAACTCATCCTTCCCAGAGATCTGCTGTTTTTGACTCACCCCAAGTCCCTGATAGTGTTTACTTAATTCCCCACCAGGCAGGACCGAAATAGAGCAGCTTCCTCCCCCCGAGCTCCCACGCCAACTCCCCTTACTCTGAGCCTGCTGTGTGTGGGCCACCCATGAACCCGCCAAGTATTTGTCAGAAATGATTTTCACGTCGCTACAAAAACAGCGGATCCCGTTTCCAGGCCCCAAACTCCGGACATCCACATGCGACACGACGGAGTCTGTTCCAATTATCCCGCGCTCGAATATCAAATTAAGTGCCCAATGCTATGACAGTTTTAATGTCTTTAGCACCATAAAAGCCGTGCACTCGCAGAAGGGGTGGAGAGACCCCTCTCTCTGCCTGCCGCAGAGCTGGAAAAAAACTAGCAGAGGGGACACATGGATATTTGTATAAATATAATCAACGGATGGAGCGACTAAAAACTGAAATCCAACCACAATGGCTGTGGAAATCCGAGGAGGGCAACACCTACGCAATAGCCCGGGAATTCATCTATGTCGAGGGGAAAAAATATAAGATGACATGGAAATTCCTTTCCCTGCCGCCGTGAAAAATGCTAAACTTTACTGTTCACGGACTGGGGAATAATTTTTCATAAATAGGCAAAAATGCGGTTGGGATTTCTCACCCAACCCCAGAGGGATTCCCACTAAGGGGCAGTGGAGTCTCCAACAGCTGCTGGTAATTAATGTCTGGCCGCGTTCAATGCACTGGATAATCGCGCGGCTGGGGCCACAACTCTTTCCCCCAAAATCTCGGCAAATAAATCTCTGCCGAGGGTGGAACGGAGTTATTCCTCCTTAGCCTCAATATAAATGATAGTCCTGGGTCGCAGGACTGCGATTTGTTGGCGTTGGATGGGATTCTGCAAAGGATTTCCAGTCCTACATAGCCCCAACTTTAATTGACTTGAGGAAAAATATTAGAAAAGAAAAGAGTGAGCTTTGGAAAAGATTGTGTTTGTTCAGCTGGGTTGTCTTGGGTCTTTGGGATGTTTACAGAAGACTCACAAGGGCCATCTAAATTTTCATTATAATTTTAACCCAAATATTGTTTGGGAAAATTGTTACAAAAATTATAGATTAAATTTCATTCTTTAGCAGAGTCTCCTACTAACCTTTTCAACATTGTAATCCTTAAGTTTCCTATTTGGCTTGTGTTTAATTCTATTTAAACAAGGATTCAACTTGTGTGTCATTTGCAGACTTTACCTGTTTATTTGCTATTTTTAGTCACTAGTCAAACCGTAATCCTTCGTGGGTTGTGGGCACAACAATGCCAGGTCGAAATCAGCCCACAGATGTTACGTGTATGACGGTGCTGTGCGTCCGTTTTAACTAAGTTCTTTGTCAATTTTACGGACCTGGACCATTCCATTCCATTGGGCATTATCTGTGCCAGGGGCAGGCATGGCTAACCACTCTCTATTCGCACTAAAGCCGCGATACAATAATCCAACCGTCCCACCAGACACGCATATTGAGCAATCAAAGCCAACTGTGCCCAGTAGATGCACTGCAAAAATTACTTATGTATATAATGGGATATTTATTATAAAAGTATATTTATATTTAATAAGCAAACAATACTATTTATTGATAAAGTAAAATAAAATATTAAACATATTAAATAGGTTGTGGAGATTAACCCAAATATGAAAAATGAAATCACTATAGATTGCATTTTAATTAAGTGTATTAAGCAAACTATTATTAAATTTAAAACTATTTAATATTATATAATATCAAAATATTTTTCAGGCAGTGTAGACCCGATAGTTCCATTTAGCCAGATTTCTCCTCTAGCCCCTCTATTACCATCTAGTGGCTTCGTTTGCATTGTCGCTTTTCGCGCGCTTCATCAGCTGCCCCCACTGCCTGTCCTGCATCCTAACTCCCACTCTTGTTTCACGCTTTTGAGTTGTTTTACATTTTTAATTGAATTTTCGCCATAGTTTGCATTCTTTTACACAGCACTTGATGCTCTCATGGTGTAGTTGCAGGTTCTGCTTTCAAATTCTACCCACCGCCTGAAAATTTCGCTGGCTCAACGCTGTTTTTATTAGAATTTACACTTATTCATTAGTTGCAACGCAACATGCAACAGCTGCTGCACTGAAGTGTAATAAAATTTTATTTCATTATTCGAGACAATTCATTAGGCGAGCCAGATACGAGGTTTCCATAGCTGCTGGCAAGCAGATGCAAAAAATTGTCATTGTTAATGGTGAATATTGTTAAGCTTTTGCTAACTCTATTTATACGGGTTTATTTTTATCATGAAATGGAAAATATTAAAATATAGTTTTAATATTAATTTATAAATTTTGTTTTCGTCTGCATCCAGAAAAGCTATTGTTATAATGAATGATATGCAACCTTTTTAATTGCTTACTACAAAGTTATCTCTCTATTAATAAAAAATAATGAAATCTATAAATGAATATGTATAATTGTTATAAACTCTTACATTAATTTTCAACAAATATTATTTGTAATTAACATACTTTTTCTTAATCCGAAAAACAATTATGAGGCTTGTAAACATTAAAAAACAAGACAACTTTCATGTTCTTTTCTCCTACTCGATATTACACGCAATTTTAGTTTTGCTTCTGGGTCTTTGATGTTTCAAATATTTTACAAGAAATTCACAACTCGCTCGTTCCATTATTCCGTTCACATCCTTCGACATTCCTTAGGCCCAGATGTTGCAAAGCAATTTCCCCATACCTCGACAGCCGGATCCTCCTTCCTGTCGCCCACTTAACATACAAACGAAAGACTCTCATTTTTCCCATCATAAAATTCATGTTTTGTAGCCCGTCCCGTGGGGTCAAGAAATGGAAATTAGGGAAACTCAAGGAAAATGCGGCTCACCAAGGCGTTCGCCTTTTTTAACGGCCACTTGAAAATGAATTCCTACTTGGGTGCTTATGTTTTCGAAAATGTGTGGCCCATAAAAACATAAACAGAACGTAACCGAAATTGTGCAGAAATTGCACGAGTGAAATTCGAGTTGATGGAAGGAAAGGGAACGGGAAGATGCGGAGGCACATCTGCATATTATTAATGACCGGTAATTACCTAGGCGGAGTCTGAGGTGGAGACTCTCCACTCGAGAGGCCGGAGCTCCGGAGGTTCCTGAGAAATGGCGCACATCACCGACAGGGGCGCCTCGTGCAATTTCCCGGCTAATGACTGGCCATCCCAGGCAGCCAAGGATTCTCGAGGGGAAAGCAAAGTAAAGAATCTCTGGCCCCAAAAAGTTTCCGCTCGCCGAGTGATTCATGTGTTTATAAACTGCTCACTCTCTGTATCGCTTCTCGGTATTCGCTCGCCCACAAAAAACGGCTGCGAAAATAAATAAAAACTTCAACAAATATAAATTAAAACAAACAAATTAAGAATAGTTCTTCGACTGCATGTCGCTGACGTATTTATGGTACAATTAAAGTGCGCGCTGGGAAGACCTCGATGCCGGAATGATCGAAATGAGTTTCCGTCTTGTTGCTGCCGATGAAAAATTCCATCTTCCCAATATGAAAATCCCCATCCTATGCCCATGCCCCCGTTTTCACATTTTATTCCGCCCAACCCAACCCTTCTGGGGAAAATGGAAGGAAGCTCCGGCGCTCCGCAAGTTTCACGTTAAAAATAATATTGATCTTCAGTGGAACGAAGTGTTAATAAAATATTTTTCTTTAGCCTCTGCCTGAGCTCTCTGTCCGCCATTCGATTCGTTTTTAATGAAATTTTCGTAATTCGTTCATAAAAAAAGCGGGGAAATAAAGAAGCGAGGGAGGAAAATTATTTCTCCCTTCAATTATCATGACGGTTTTACGATGCCTTAATGTTGAAACTATGTCCCGCATGGGATAGTTGTGGAAGTTGCTCGTAAAAAAATTATAGTTTATATATGCCCGATGATTATATGATGAGATTGTCCGGTCAAGAACTGTGTCCCCAAGCAGCGATGACACGTTTAAGCCCAGACAAGATTTACAATTTACCAGACAATGTATGGACAAACCAACTTTATGACTTTATTATGGGATTGGAATAGGTATCAAATATATATGCATGCTCAAAATGTTAAAAATAAATGAAATGGATGGTCTTTAAAATTGTTAAATGCATTATAAGCTGTAATAAAATGTAAGTTCGATGAATTATTTATAGGAACAAGGAAAAACTAAAGTTTATATGTGGAAATAATTGATAGAGGAATAATAAATTTACAATATACAGAGCTATGATCGTTGTAATAATTACTGATTTGCTAAAAGTTAATCTAATTGAATTGTTGAATCAAGTAAATATACCTTGTAGCTATAATAAACATATTTACATTAACAATGTCTTACAAGTTTAATTATTATAAAGTATAATACTTATAAGTAGTGTTCACAGCATAGATTTTAAAATTTGTATATTTTCCAAGTTACCTTTTGCATAATTTATTAATATTTCTAAAGCTATCGAGGCTTTACTCCATAATATTTGTTATTCCCTTCGTAATTGTTTATTAATTAATAAATTCATAGATGAAAGCCTCGATAGCTTAAGAAAAATTAATAAATTATGTCAAAGGTAACTCAACAGGTGACATGGAAAATAGAAAGCGATGCCTTTCGGATAAGATAAGGATTTCAGATACATGAACATGTGCAATATAGACTTTTGAGCCCGGCGAGTCTTCGCCTCGTCTAATCTTTCATAAGCCGGGGTAACCCGAAACTATAAAGCCCCCATATCGCTTCTCATCTCACCTAAACAAGCCATAAACCAAATGACAAACGATGCCACATAAATTTTCCCACTGCCCCAGCGGACTCCGCCCCGAGTTTTCGGGGAAAACTTATCAAAACATTTAGGCAGAATAAACGCCTGACAATAAAAAGCGCGACAAGATGAAGAGAGGAAAGCTCCCAATAAAAATGCAGGGAGATAATCAAGCGGCACGATAAACAACGGCGATAAAAAATGAATGCGGAACAACTTTCTTAATGAGCTGCCAAAGGCGGTCATTCCCCGGTCGAACTCCAACTCGGCCCGAACTGGAATGGAATGGAAAACTAAATCAAATTTGAATAAGAAATGGGCCCGGATGGCTGTGAAAAGCCAATCGAAAGGCATTTTGATTGGATGCCAACAACTCGGGCAGTGTGATCAAGTGATTTCGGCCCCGGGGCATGTGGTCCCCTCTCTCTGGACTCGCAGCTCCTAATCTTCGATGATCTGTAGGCGGCTGCTGTGCGGCCATAAAACGCTTATCCCGAGGTCCCTGGCTCCGAACTGGGTCGATTGGATAAAGAAATCGTAATTAATTAAATTTATGCGACATGTTTACAGTTTTCATTGTCTGGCCCTGCACAGATTTACATAATTTTCCATGCCCCGCCGAGGGACCAGAATCAAAGTCAAATGTTGCGCCCATTTGTGGGTCGTAAAACGAACTAGTTTGCTTTGATTTTGAATGTTAACAATGCTCTTTTACGGCAAACACTTTAGAATGGTATTGAATGAATAAATCCGCTGGGATCTAAGTTTGAATTGATGTATCAATTAAGACAACCGAAGACCTTACAGAATAAGAATCCTATTGAAGTCCTTAAAACACACTTTAAACTTTCAATTTCTGTCTTTTAAAGTTCCTCAAAATGTTTAGAAAAGTGTTTAGCTTTTAATTAGAAAATTATAAAACTGAGAATCTGCTACAAATATTTTGCTCATCCTTCTTTAATTTACCTTTTATTTTAAATGGTTAAATTAATGTTCAAGAAAACTTAATTCAATTTGTAAAAAAAGTTGAACAAGGAAATCTTGCCTGCTTATTAATTAATTAAAGTCCCCACACAGTCAACGCTTTCTTATTTGTTTTTTAAATAAGTGTAAAGCCCTACGCATCCCGAATTTCAATCAAAACTCGTCCTGTTGCCACTCCCTTTTAAATTCGCTAACCAGACTTCATTTTGGCTTTAAGCAGCGCTTTTTTGGCTACTCGCTTTACACAAAATGTTTTAAGTTTCTACTCACAACCGTCAATTACTTTAAATTTGACAAGAGCCGCCTCCATAATTCAGAGAGCCAAAAAGCCCCAAGTCAGCGGAATGCATCATTCACCAGCCGCCGGACGTATTGCTCTGCAGGTAGCCAAAAATCCCGAACCCAGAATCCAGTATCCAGCTCCATTCTCCCCAGAAAAAAAGCCATCGACGGCTCCAGCCTGAATTATTAATTCCGCCGGCCCGCTGGCCGGCTGCACTGCAGGTGATTTTGCTAACAAGACCGCTGTGGATTCCGACGGGGTCATCGGATCGGCGATGGCTGTGCGGAGCGGAGCATGCACGAGGGGCAGACCCATTCGATGGAGGCAATAAATTCCCATTTAAAGGCGACTCTCTTTGGAACAGTCTTTGGCTGATTAGAATGCTTATGAGCTGGGGTCCGGAATGGGAATTGGAAACATAACATAAATATGTATGGATTCTCGGTTTTCTGTTCGTTTTAGGGACATTTTGTAGCCCCGTTTTCTAACATGTAGCTTGTTCAAAATCGATTTTTAAAGTGGGAAACACTGAAATGTTTCAAATTTCAACATCCAGCTTATAGTTATTTTCTCCACTCTCTGATACACAACCCTCAATTGATCTTAACCTGCAATTAAGATCTCCTTTGTGATCATGGATCACGCCTCTTTTCCGGCCTCAAGTGCCAGTAGAATGGGCAATGACTGGTGATTTTCACACATCTGCTGAGGGCTTGGTGTAGATCCTACCCTGCTCCGCGGCTCCCATTCCCGTCAAATCAAGAAATGTGACAAATGAACTGTCAAAATAATGCCAGCGACGAAAGGGCTTGACGACACATATGTTGGCTTCGCTTCTGGCGGAGTATCTGGATGTGGATCTGGAACAGAGCCTGCGACTGCATTTGGGTGTGGCTTGATCTCGTTTTGGTGGCCCAACTATCAAGTGCTGACAGCTGACTAAGCCGCAGGCAGCAGACAGTTTTATCTTGCCATCCTGTCGGCAATTTGTAAGCTTAACAAACGAGCAGCCACTGTGGTTATTAAGACTTTGAGATACTTCCTACTAAGATTAATTAAGATATTTGTTAACAATCATGGATTAACTGGTGGAGTAAATTGTAATGAGGTTTTAATCTAAAAAGAAATGGTCTTATTTGAATCCTTAAACTTCAATCCTAAAAGGATGATCCTCAGTAGAATAGAATTAGTTAGCTGAGCAACAGAAGGGCCTACAGAATTTCGAGTAATGTTCTAAGATATACTTGTAAGTTATCTGCAGACCAGTTACAACATTTATTTACAGTAGCTTGTATCTCCTTTCGAATCAAAATTCGACATAAACGTTATCGTTCAGTACCGCTTGTATAATTAATTTGAAGGGCTTTCTGGGGCCAGTTATAAAACACTTAATAACGTGCTTCCTGGCTAAGTGAAAATCAGTGGGTCCAGGGACCCAGATGGGAATCGCTTAATCGATAGCCCAAGTACAAGCTCGTTAAGAACACGGAGCAAACAAAGATCAACTGACGGAGCAAAACGGGCAGTCAAAACAAGAACGCAGATGGAGATGAAGATGAAGATGGAGATGCAGCTGGAGCTGGAGCTGGAGAGCTGGACTTGCAAGCGAAGCTGCTCCGAAGACGGAGTGAAAGACTAACGATGCCCGATGTTTATCGCGCCTTTGGCCGAGCTGGGAAGTCAGGCGGACAAGGTGCGGAGAGAAAGGGTTCATTATGGCCTTTATGGTCGAAACCCTCGACCGGCAGGCAGGGCACGTACAGCCTCAAGACCTCGGGACCCTAGAAAGGGTCTCCAGAATAGGCATTCCCTGCACTCCCCGCAGCGAGCTGTTATTTATCGTGTTTTGTTGCTGCACAGCCAGATTGCCCTGTTGTGATAATAATGCGAGACATCGGCCGAGGCAGAGAGCAATCAATTAAAAAGGCAGCCAGCCCAGCACCTTTTCCCCTGTTTTATATGGCAAAAAGTTCCCTGGAAGTGTTGGTATCCGTGGGGTAATGAAGCAATTCTTAGGAGAGCAGTCGACCGATTTCGGGTCAGAGATTACGTTTTGTGAGCGCGTTTCCCTTATCGCTGGAGTTCATGTAGGCCAGCAGCTGATAAGGACTTCGGCGAAAAGCCGTGATTTATGGTCAGGTGCAGCAGCCTTAGCTCCGGTGCACGTATTGGATATACAACAAAAAAGTGAGCTCCCAAGTATTTTAAAGAGTTTTCTTATAGAAAGTGCGGCACTTAAAAATATAAAATATAAATGAATACCTATAGAGGGCAACATTAATTTAACTGTTTATACATTGATTTAATTTGGAAAATTTTTACAAACTATCAACAAGAGACCCAATTTATTCAGAGTAATTTTTGTATATTTTAAATATCAATCAATTTAATACATATGATAATAGCTAGCTAATTCGTTTAAAGATTTTATAGCATAAACCTGTTTAAAAATACATTAAATATGATATAAGGAACTTGTATACCCATAAATAATACTTACTTTCTTTAGAAAAATAATTTTTACTTTAAATCAATTATCAAACTTGTTAATTAATTAATTTCTCAATTGAATTTGATTTAAAAAGTACACTCCTTCTATGAAATTTATTTTTTTTTAAATAAAATGTACTACTGATTAAGTTGAATCTTCTGAATCTTCAAATAATATTTCCAGATGTCATTTTTTTACAAAAAATGTATAAATTCATTTTAAAAGATTAAAAAAAAACCTGCACATTTTTTAAATCCAGGGGTGGATCGCTTCTTTAATAAATTTGCTAATCAACCTACGTCTCGAAGTATAATTTTTCACAGTAACCATTATTCATTATTTTTAATAATGTTTGCTTTTCCAACGAATCAGGTTTGATTTTCCCAACGACAAGGAACAAAGGTCGCGTAATTATGCAAATGGCGTTTCGACTGTTTATCATAAACGCGTAGAGTTGACATTAATCATTTAAACGATTTCGGTTACATGTGAGAATCTTTTCCAAAATTGTCTCTTCAGTGGTGACTGGCGCCAAGTGACAGTTTTCCCTTCCCTGTGATTTATTGCCGTGTGTGTATTTATGTGGAAAATATTGTATAAATGATTTATAATCCTTATCTGAGCAGGCTGATCGTGTTCGGGTCATGAGATAGCCCCGGGAAGTAACCAGAAAAAAATTCAGAGTCGAAGGGAAGGGAACGCAGGTAGTTAGACCACTTCCATATGCCGTTTAGCCCGAGTAAACCTTTCAAAAGTACTCAAACTAGCGGAGCCCTATCTGCATCCCACAAAACTTTCACGGCAAACGCCCCGAAGGCTCGAACGTGGAGCATATTTCTCTCTCTCCCAGTCCGGCCTGCGATTATCAATTAAATGGGCGATGGCAATGGCGGGGGTGAATGTGTGTCAAAGTTCAGGCATTGGAAACGTGCTGGCCACAAAAATCCACAGGCCACAGAGGAGCCTGGCGAGCCTGAACCTCAGCCTTAGCCTCAGCCTCAGCCCGAGGGGGGAATGTGAAGAAAAGGCACCCACACTCTCCCCATCTTCGAACCCCAGTCCCCCCCTGATGACAAGTACTGTGAGTTATGGCCATGGCAAGCAAATAATTGCAAAATTACATTTCCCTCGTCTTCTTCCGCCGGCCCGTTGTGACTTGGATCGAACTTTACACTGGCTTGCAAAATAAATAAATGGTTTGTTGCTATAAATAATAATTAAATTAATCAAGTTAATTATATATCAACAGTAGTAAGCTAGAACAGTTTCTTATAATTAACATTTTATATTATAGTATTGATTCTTAAAAGTTGTGATCCCCTTTAAGCCAGCTATAAATTATAGTACCCTGCAAGGGTATAACAATAGCTAATAAAGTCTAAGACAGGAAAAGAAGCTGAGTTACAAATGCCAAAAAAGAATTACTTAATATTAGAAAACCTTTTTGTGTTAGTTTTTCCTTGGTTAAAAAATCAGCTTATTGAATTTTAAATGTAATATATTAAATCTTTTTTTTTTAATTGCATTATGAATCAACTAAGTTTTTAAAAGATTTAGTTACCCTCAAATGCTCTTAAAAAGACTGCATATAAATTGTTGACCTGGTTGACTAGTGCCATTGCTTGGTCTGCGTTTTGGTCAGTTCGATATGAAAATGCCTACAAATTGTTGCTGCCATTGTTGCCGAGCGGACAGTCAACTGCAACAGTCTGCCGTGGCTAGTCAGCAATCATCTGTTGGGCGGAGAAGAAGTCAAAGGTAGTGGAGCTGGAAGGCGGTGGCGGGGGCTGGCAGGCTTTCAACATAAATTTCCATTAGATTGCAGCAACTTGCATGTGGCATGAAAGTTTCGCCACAGAGCCACAGGAAATATCTTTCGCCGGCCGCAAATAATTCTCCACGTTTGCGTTCGCACTTTGACATCTGGTTGGGGTCGGCTTTCGGGTCGGGAAACAGGGGGATGCATGCATGCAATTGGGGTCTTCTTCGGGCCTGCGATGCACTCACCGCCTGGCTCTGGGGGGATATTATAATATTTGTCTCTTTGTTGACATTAAAATGCAATTTATGCAGCGTCATTATTATCAAAGTTTGAGTTTGGCCTGGGATGGCAAGGCAAGACAGCAAGGAGCTTGTGTGGGTAGAACCTGGACCTGCTCCCGGGGCTGGAGTCGAAATGGGGGTCCTGTCCCGGCACCTGCACTTGAAAAAATCTGAGGCTTACTTGCTATATTATTAACTCATTCATCACTTAGAATTTATGTTTCTACCTATCTATCTACCTTTACCGAAAGGTAAAACAAACGCTTAATTATTCTGGCTCTCCTAAGAGAAACTAACCTTTGGTAACTCAACTTTTTCCGAGTGTGAAACTGAGTATGCAAGTTTGTGCATTTTTATGCGGCAGTTATTCGAGTTTATCGTGAACTCGAAAGATTTTTGCATTTTATTTAATGCGCTTTCGGGCCGAGCGAATTTAAAGCAAGGCTCTACTTCTGATTCCCCCGAAAGATACACACATGTAGTGTACGAGCGTGTATCCGAGATGCATTTCTTTGAAGAGCACCTCCAGCTGCTAACCGCAGACCGTGTGCCCCGGATCCTCCTCGGAGTTATGGTATTCCTAGGCGTGGCCCCGACACTGATTGCCTCTCAGCGGGACTGACAGGCCGAAAATTGAAATTGAAAAATACGCACAACATTTACATTCCCAAATACGAATAGAGAGCAGCGTTGCCCCGAAAACGCTCACAGAGTAAGGGCGTGCCTGCCAGCCCGTCGAAAGTGTCACGCTGCCTTTATGAAAGGTCACGACGGGAAATGGAAAATTGGTTTGTTTTCCTCTCAGGTAGAGACGAATGTAAAGGTGAAGGCGGGCGTGCGAGGACACTGAGCCGCCAAGGTGATTAGGTCACAACAAAATGTCCCTGTTCCCCCGGAGCGTGGAAATCGGATTAGATAGGGCTTAATTGAGGTCAAGCGGCGGGTTAAGTGGAAAATTGAGTACTCAAAACGAATCAAGTTGGGAAAACTAATAACAATTCGGATGTGCCTGCTGCCGCAGCAACAATCAAAACTTTTAATGCAACTCTGTTCAGGAAAATGCCGAATGGAAATGCCCAAGTCCAGCAGGCCAGCCGGCCAGCCGGCAATTGCAGTTGATTAAGCCGAGGCACAACAACTGCAACCGCAAACAATAAATTCTGGCCCGGAAGGAGGCGACGGGGGCCGAAACTAAGCGCCACAAAAGTTTAGCCAACAATAATTTCGAGTTAACTTTGACACTTGCAACTGGAACTGGGCCTCGAGCGGAGTCTGGGACTCTGGCCCGAGGAGACCTCCTGCCAGGAGGAGTCGAAGCCAGAGCCTGCCGGCTTACTGCAAATGCAGTTGTCATAATTTTGCATTTCCCCCGCCGGATCGCCGGGCTGTCCTGCAATTTGTCCCATCTCCGACGGGACGGAACTGGACGGCCTGCTGTGACTTCTGCCAAAGTTGTGTGTTTGGGTCTTTTGTGTTGTCGCAGGAGGAGATGTCGGGCTTATTGTCGGGTGACAGGACAGGACACGACCACTACTACAGCGCCACAGGTGCCAATGTACAGGTGCTAGCCATTGCACAGAGAACATTTTGATAACTTTCTCGATCGATTTGGAGGTTTTCTCGTTTGAAGGAAGCTGTCGGTTCATCTTCCTAAAAATTCCCCTCAATTTTATCCTCATTTTAGAGATGGTTAAGCTCCATAATTTCTCTTAGTGTGCAATGTCCACTTTTCAGCTTAGCCTTCAGCTCATTACGCGTCGGCTTACGTGGACTCAATAAAAGTGGGTCAAATCATAGCGTGACTGGCAGCCACTAAATGGCCAAACAGGCCACTGGCAGCTTTCAGATGGCAGTTGGGAGCTGGGAGCTGGGTGTTGGGATGCGACCCCCAGTGGAGACATAAATCCTGACGCTGCAGTTGAAAAACAATTTTCCACGGGTATGCTAAACATCTCGCCGGGCGCAAGAGGACGAAACAGGGACCAGGGACACGTTTAAGCTGACAAACGATGCCCGGGCGTCTGTCCAGACTCAGATTTGGAATCAGATTCGCATACAGAGACGCCAGAGATGCCCCTGATGATGGGGACGATGATGAGCCGGCCCAGAATGCAGTGTCATGTCTCTGCGCTGGCGGGGCTGCCGGGGGCGTGGCATGTCACTTGGCGGGCATCCTCCAGCAGGCACTGGCAGAAAAATTCCTTTTGTGCAATAAAGACTATGAAAAAGGCATTAGTTAGTAGTTTATTTTTCTGTCAGTGTCCATTTTTAAATGCGCTTCAGTGAAATGACTTCGCACATTTCAGGACGCGGCAACTCTTACCTTATCCTTAAAGTCTCAAAGGGGATATTGAGTTTGTGATTTTAGTAAATTGTATTTTTTTCATTAATTTCATTCATTAATTCGGGAACTAATAGTATTAAAATATAGAAAATAATAATTGAGAAAAGATCTTTAGAACATTATAAAGTCAAATCAAAAGAAAGAGGTTTTTAGGTACAGTTTTATCATGTGATAAATCGATCTCTGGCTGCTTATCTTCAATTATTTTTGGAGGTATCTTGGCGTCGACTTCAGCGCTGTTGTCTCTGATTTTTTTCTGCGCCCCGCCATCGCCTGAGGTTGCTGCGACATGTTGCTGGTGCTGATGCAGCAGCAGCAGCAGTAACAGCAAAAGCAACAGCAACCGAGCAGCAGATGTGGAAAAGATGAGGGGAGGCGGGGCTGCAACAGCAGCCACGGCAGCAAAATGCAAACAAGTATGTCAAAAATCTGCATGTCTGCCACCACTTGCTGCCTGCCGCCTGCCGGCTGCTGCCCCGCAAGGGGACAGCAACAACGGGCGACACGAAATCGCCTTTTTAATTTATTGCACAAGTGCTTTAAGAGCCACGACTCCTCCCACTCCCTGGTCCAATCCCACTCCCGGCTGGGCTCCATTTCGGTGCCGCTGGCCTTAAGCAGCAGGAGGTAAAAAATATGACTTGCCTGGTTATTAAATTACAACAACGGGCTGCGACTTACACTGAGAGAGACACAAAAATTATTCGAAAGAAAAATGAAGATGGAGTCGAGAGCTGGTCTGCGAGGAGGAGGAGGCGGCGGCTGCCAAGATTTCATGTCTTCTCATTTCCACTGAAATTATTTGCATAAGTAACGCGATACGGGATACGCGCAGCAAACAAGCAGCCTCCAAATCTCCGACCGGATGAGATGCCTCCCAAGCACGATCGTTTGGGCCAAAATGCCAACCAGGCAATGCGTCATGCACGCAGCTTATAGGAGCAGAGGTGGTTCCACACCGGTGGCACTTGGCAGAGGAGGTTTGGGTAGGAGGAATTCTGCATAAGGATTGTTCGGTTGAGAAGGAGGAGGACCAAGGCAAGGATCAACTTAAAGAGTAGGTGTCAACGTACACACAAATCCCGCGTGCAAAATTACAAGCTAAATATGTATTCTTGAAACAATAATAACAAATAAATTCCGAATGGAATTTAATGCATTTTTAGCTCTGCTATGAATTTTTGAAAACATAAATTGTTGATAGTTTTACTTTTACTTTTCAAAAAATTATTATAAAAAACTATAGATAAATATTAAAATTAAATAAGTTAAGTATGCAGATTTGTTATGTTAATTATGAATTATTGAAGATTCGATTTTTCACCAAAAATGAAAATATCGCCATTTTCTCACAAAAAGATAAGGGGTTACATCATAAAAATCGTCAAAATCTGAAAAAAAAAATAAAGCTAAAATAAAAAAAAAATTAGTATTCAGATTTGTTAACCTTATAAAAACTAGCACAAAAACGCTTTCCGAATGGAATTTAAAGCATTTTTGGCTCTGCTATGAATTTTTGAAAACATAAATTTGTGATATTTTGACTCTTACTTTTCAAAAAACTGTTATAAAAAATTATAGATAAATATTAAAATTAAATAAAGTATGCAGATTTGTTAACCATAGAAAAACAAACAAAACAACGTTTTCCGAATTGAATTTAGTGC
>JAEIIJ010005030.1:0-2500 GCA_018904815.1 Drosophila ogumai
TTGTATATTACCCTCTTTCCGCAAAAAAACAACCAAAAAAAAAAAAACACTGCAATCCAATTAGCGGTTTCTCGCTCTCCCCGCAACGGGGGAGGGGAGGCAGCGGGGGCGGTGGGTTTTGCTCTGCTCTCCGCTGAAGCTGGCCCGCCTCGCACGTCCTGGCAAACACCGAAATCTTTCTCCGCTGGCTTTTTCTCCACCGATTCTCTGCCTATTCACTGTGTCCTCCGCGCGTTGCTCCTCCTGCTTCTGGTGCCTCCTCTTCTTGTTGTTTATTCGCTGAGTTTACCTTAATTTTCACAATTACTGTACTTGTATGCGCTATCGATAAGCACTCATCGTTTGGGCGATACCTATCGCAGTGCCGTGCTTATCGATGATAAATAAGAAATATTACAGGCAAAACTTACAATTGCACCAAATTTTCTTTAAATTTCCACAATTTAAATTTTTTTTAAAACCAAACTAGGTTAATTTTAAGTTTTCGGTTTATTTTTTTATTGCAAAACGGATAAGCTGATAGTTAAAGTTCCAAGAAAATACAACAGGTGGCGCTTGTTGAGAGACAGCGCTGCCAGATCGACAAAAACCTGTTATTTTGAATTTCATATTTTTAAAATTTTAATATTTAGAAAATCAAAAGAGAATTACAAACCAATGCCAGAATATATATTTTTTTAAGGAAAATAAAACTTTTTTAGAGGCTACCACAGGCTCACAAGAAATTTGTATATCAAACGGAGCAGGAAGCTGTAGACAATGCCGCGAAACAAAAAGTCCAAAACGTAAAAGATTTTCACCCGGAATCTGGCGGCTTTACTGCTTTCGGGACTCTCGTTCAATAGAAACTCCTTGGCGCCTCGTATACCATGTTGGAAGAAGTCCACATAGTTGATATTCGCATGCTGCATGAAGCCAAAGGTGGATCTGGAGGAAAAGAAGGAAGGAGTGAGTAAGTTATTTTTAAAACTAAAAACTAAAAATATTTTTTAAAAATATATAAATTTTAAATCTAAAATGTTTACAATAGAAAAACGTAGTTTTTCCTATTAAAATATATTTAAAAGACTTAAAAAAATTAATACTTTTTAAACTGATTCTTTTTACTTTTAGTTTTTAAACTCACATTTCATTTTCCGGAACCAAGTCATGCAGGGCCCGGAAATTGTTATTCTGAAAGTGCCACTCGGTCATGGCAAAAACCTGCAGGGCACTGAAGGCAGCAAAAATGCGACGCTGCAGCTTCATGAGGCTGCAAATGAAACAGGAAATTAAATAATTTCAAACTTAATTTGTTTGTTAATTAAAAACTATTCAACTCACAAGGGCTTTTCGTTATAGAGTCGCAGCAAAGTATCAACCACTACGGCCATGAGTAGATGCATAGTGCAGAACTGGAGACATATACAATTATTTATTAATTAAATTGTATTAAATCATAAATTAATTACTCACCCTTATAAAGTGCAAAACCGGACAGGTGGTCATACTTCCACCTGGCAGCCATAGGGTCTTCTCAAAGGGATTCTTTCGTATAAACGTTTTGCCAATCTCGATTACCTCGCCCATGGTTATGGGCGATATATTGGCCGTGGCACAGTTGATCACATACATCTCACTTTCGTCGCCTTTGGCCTTGCGATCCTGCCGGTGCTTAGCCTCCGAAATGAACTTGTAAGCTGCAGTGATTAGTGTACGGGCCACCACATCAGCGGGCACAAAATCGGACACAATATTGGGATCACAGTTCTGGGAACGAAGAATTCCAGTGCCGCAGGCAACCAGAAGGCCAGTGGGTCCATTGAAATTATCCGCCCAGCCAGGCATGGGCTCCTCTATGGTAGAAACCACTGTAAATAGAGGAATTTTAAATTGAGGAATCTGATTTCTGATTCTCTATACAAAACCTTACCAATTGATGGCCTAAAGATAAAGATGGGCAACTGATCCCGGTAATCGTTGACAATCTGCTCGGCCAAGCTCTTCGTAAAGGTGTACGTATTGGGCTGGAAATTTCCATACCTGCCAGGAGAATATATAGATTCTATAGATGTTAGTTCCTTGGATATATCCACATTACTAACTTTAGATTGTAGATGTTCAAAGTCTCCTCGTCGTAGGTCTCCGCCAGCTTAATGGTTGTTCGCCAATCGGCCAGCGGTGGATAGACGCGCTCCTCCACCTCCAGAACTCCGGGATTTGCATACGTGGTGGACACGTGGACAAAGGCCTTGAGTTTACGCCAACCCAGGGCCAGCTTGATCAGTTCATGTGTGCCGCGGGTATTCATGAATATGGCGGTGCGTAGGGGATCGTCGAAGCTATACAAAAAATGCAGGAAAAGATGTACATAAATTGAATTAAATTTAAATTTAAACAAATTAAAGAAATTAAAAATAATAACGATTTACATACCGCACACTGGCCGCCGAGTGATAAACAATGTTTACGTTTTTCAATCGCTCTAGATCTGCTGCACTGATGCCCATGCCCAACTGCT
>JAEIIJ010005030.1:7500-14877 GCA_018904815.1 Drosophila ogumai
ACACTTAAACGTTCTTATTGGACTATCCTGATGTGATACGAAGAAGGGGGGGTTTTTGTTGCTGATTTTGGAGGGCGTTTTCGGTTTTCAATTTACAGCCAAACGGTCAAAGCTTTTGCCTTGCAGATTTATGAGTTTTGATCAATACAACAACTCTTATGACTGGCTTGAGTTTTCAGATCACTTTTTAGCACTGGCACACAAAAAAATATTTGGTTTTTCAAAAAAACAACGTCTTTTTCACACAACTATCGCGGTACTGCGGTATACTTACTTTTGGTCTGTTTTATTAAAATTAAATAAATATAAATTAAGTCTTTCGGTTGGTGTCTCTAAAGTAGACGACTGCTGGCTGATGGAGCGGCTTTGCGTCGGGAGGAGTATCCACACAGCACAAGAACTCAAACGGTAGTGATATGAAAACTGGTCGCTGCCGCCCGTTTTATAAAGCCGGGCCGCTCATGTACCGCCTGCCCAACCCCACCCCGCATATTCCGTACCGCTCAACAGTTCGCCGCTCGCCTTATCAGCGCACAGCCAAAACCGGCTCTCTTCTCTTTGAGCCGCGGCCAAAGTTTTACCATATATGGTATGAATTGTTCGCCGATTCGCTTTTCGGAGAATTTTCCCTCTCTCTGAATGTCTGCACTCTCGAAGTGAGTGTGTGTGCAGTCCTAGTCCTATCAGTTCCAATGGGGTTTCTGATACTCTATAGCTGAGGTCGGGTCGGTCGTTCGGCGCCCAACGCTACGCATGTGATTCAATTGAATTCTTTGGGGCGATGCCTTAGTCATCCCGCGATAATCGAAAGCCCGCACACTTCAGGCGTTATCTTTATGGAGAATTACTTGTGCGTCGAGGTAAAGGGTGGTCATAACAATTCTTTAAATTGCCCCACTAGTCACGGGCAGCAATTCATGGAAATATTCCTGGAAATTTATGCTTTAAGTCACAATATTTGAAGCGTCTTTGTAATCCTTATTCGAATAAGCTTTTGGGAGGGTATTTTCGTAGTCATTAAAAATAGTCATAGAAGCCGCAAGCCGGTTTTGAACAATAACGGCGCCAGCGGCGAAACAGCTGCCAGACGAGAGCTGGTTTGAGCGTTTGCGCAACAGAGATGCAGAGAGAGACGCTCCACACGCACACGCCGCAACACACATACACATGCAGCCTCGCACGCCCATGCAGAGCAAGCTCTCTTGCTCTGACTTGCGGCTTTTGGCTGTGACTCAGTGGCTCTGCATACATACTGTATGTATTTATGTACATATGTACTGACCTCCACTCTCGCAGATTCTTGAGCCGGACTCGCGGCATAAACAAAATACAATATCGTAGGCATTCGCTATTGCCATTGCTATTATTGTTTTGGCAAATGCATTGCTAGCAATTGATATTTTTAGTCAGAATTCGGCTCATTTTCAGAGTAAGTCACCGGGTGCTTGTGCCGGTCTCGCCGTTTCACTCGCACTCGTCTCTGCAAAAAAGTGAAAGAGGGAAAGCCGATGCGTGTGTTTCGCTTGATTCGGCTGTTGTTGCTGCTTGCAACAAAACTGCACACACATGCCTATAAAAATAAGTAACAATTGTAGACTTATTTATTTGCGCTTTTCGTTGACTAATCTTTGTTTAAATAATTGCCTATTTCGAGCCAAAATGACGCATAAAAGGAAACGGCAACATACGGCGATAAGCACGCAAGGCGAGTGAGCATGAGGCAGAGCCTAGATAGAGAGAAGGAGAGAGGGAGAGCAGCAGCATAAAAAGAAAACAACAACGCATACACAGACACAATGCGAAGTCAATGTTTGGGCAACTGGTCAAAGGAGTGGCGGTGACGTCGCGCCCAGCCACAGCCACAGCCCCTGCCCCGCCCTGCCCGCCTCTACTTCTCTTCTCACCCTCTCTGTTTTTTTGCCTTGCCACATTTGGTCTTGCTGTCTCTTCTTTGGAAGAAATTGAAATCAAAGAGGAGAGACTGCAAATTGCAAATTTAAAAAAAAGAAGGGAACGATTGCATGGAGCCTGCCGGGCAAAATACGAAATTTGAGCTTAAAAAGAATAAGAAACATTCAAAAGAAGTATGAGTTCTCAAAAAAGTATGAGTATTTGTTCCAAAGATTTAATTATTTTCTTGGATATTTATTTAAAGGAAAATTTCCACAAGCAAAAGACTTTATCATGGTTTCTGGGTGTCAAAAATATTCGCCGACGTCATCGCAAAATTCCGCATTCCTCAATCAACTTCTTGTGATTTCTGTTCTCTTTTCTGGTTATTCTCGGAGAAAAAGAGACGAGACACAAACTTATCTTCGTAGCTGTTGTTGTAACGGTGAAAAGCGATGTGGAATACGGCCCGAGAATGGAGCAATTGCACCTGTTGGAAGGAAATTGGCATCGAATTGCTCCGAATATGGCTATTTAGCATTAGTCGGGGGGCCATCAACTAGTTTTCCTTTAGCCATTTCTTCTCGAATGCATTTATTATGTGTTTGTATTTGGTATTTAACGCTAATCTGGTCTGCATTGATGGCCAGAAGACGTGTATTCAGTTTGTGGCACATATAAGACGGTAAATCGACTGGAAAAATGATAACACAGAAAACGAAGAAGAACTAAGAATATGTGTAAATGCTAAAAGCAAGACGTAGAAAGTCGGCTTAAGACTGATATCCCTTGAACTCTAGTTCTTGGCCAAAGTCTCTTTCTGTTTTCAGCTTTGTTGGCTTTTCTCAAGTTCACGCTGATCAACTGTTTCTTTTTTTGTTTTCTTATTTACTTTAATTTGGCAAGCAGAGAAAAAAAAAAGATTGAAGAAATTTCCCGGGGGGCCAATGGCTTTGGCTTTAACCTTGCGATGGTGAGGTTAACTCGAGGAAGGTGAGAGATCGATCGGTGCGAAGGCGAAGAGGGGTTAACCGAAACTAGAAATACTTAAATGGCCAAAAACAGCAGCGCGTTAAGTTGATGTTGACTTTGAAACCGCTATTACAAAAAAAAAAAAGCAACTATAGCCATGATCAACGACCTTTCTCCAAAAGTACGTAACTCGTCACGTTTTCTACACGCACACACACACACACACGGCCAACTTTCCACAACGAGAAAAATTCAACTTGTTAAGCGACTTAGGCCAAAGCCATTGTCAAGGTCATTGAATGTGAAAATTTTCGTAAATTTTTCGCAATTAATTTGTTTTCTTCCATTTCTATTATTTTTCACGCTGCGTGCGTACATACATACGTGTGCGTGTGTGTGTGTGTGTGCGTTTGCCATTAACATGCACGCACCGTCAGGGTTGCCCGCCCCCCTGCTCCGCCACATTATTTTATTTTTATTTATTTACTTTTTTCCACCAGCTGGCATTGCAGTTAACCGCTTTTGGTCAACGCGACGTTGCAAACACATTTTCACTCCGGCGCGCTTTTGGCCATTTCGGCTTTGCATCGCACAATTGGCCATGGCCAGGAGAGAGATAGAGAGATATAATCATTAATTGCCGTCTTAATTAGTTTGCGTGCCAAGAGGTAGCGAAAAAGTGAGTTTTCTGCTTGGATTTTTGGATTTTGGAATTGAATTGAAGATCGTGCGTTGGCGTATGGGGTAGACAGGGCCAGCACCCGAAAGCCCAAGAGCACCAATTCAAGTCAAAGCCAAGGCCATGGACATTTGGCTAAAACAGACTAAAGAAATCTCAGTCAAGAATATAGAGCGAATCCTTAAGAAATATTTATTATAACCGTAAAAATTTAAAAAATTAAACAGAACGAACATGGCTCACACCAGCCGCGTCGATTTGGCCCACGGATAATACCCTTGAATCTTATTAATATCGGGTATTAATAAGTTTACAAAGTACATATGTATGTACATATATACACTTGGAGTTAATTGTGCTTGCTTTCGCCATCCGTGATATAAATAACCGCCACGAATATCTATGTTAATGCTAAATCGCCGAATTCCTGCACAACATGGCTAATTGCTCCGTTAATTGCCCGAAGCATTGCATTTTCAACATTGTTGCACCTGTCGTGCGCGTGGGAGTTGAAGTAGAAGCTTCGGGAAAGTGAAAGAAATAATAATTTACTGAATTTCATTTATTATTTATTTCATTTTTTCGTTACTCGATTTTAAAGTGCTTTTTGCAAAATTTCACTCGGTTGGTGATCGAGCTGTGTTGTTCCCTTCAAAAACAAATTACCGTTAATAAATATCAGAATGCAAGTGAGCAGGTTAAATTGCTTGAACTTTTTCCATACAGTCAACACCTAATTTAATTTATTTCATTCCTAAAATCATAATATTAAAATATTTATATGTACTATTTATATATAGTCCTCTGCCTTGGGGCAATTGCTCAATAAACTAGTTGAACTGTGCAGGGCAAAAAAACAAAAAAAAAAGTGTAAAAAAAAGTTTCATTGAGTCATTCAGTTTGGTCAGACAGACATACACACACACACGCCATTGGGTGTGTGATTGCAGGATGAAGAGAGCAGGCGGAGGGCGCAGCTTCCCAGACTGAAAGGTGCAAAGCAATTGTGCTTGATGTAAGTTACAGCTGCGTTCGCAAAAATAGCATTAACTAGTACTTTAATAATACAATAAATATATTAAACCATAATTATAAATAAAATATTTATAGATTTATAAATTTATAAATCGAAATTAATCGATTTTTTATTTAATAGATTTAACAAAATTCCTTACTTACTAAGCTTATTATTAAATGTATACATTTTTTTTGATATTTTATTACTTATACTCTCGTCTTGGTCACAACTGTACCCAGCTTTAGCTGAGAGAGTGAGACTGGCAAAAGCAGACACTCATGCTCTCCCCTTTGCCTCACCTTAGTCTGTCTCCGCTCGTCGCTTTAGTTTCTTCAGTTGCTTTCTTGACTTGTTTATTGCGGCGTCAGCTTTTGGCGAGACTTTATTTTTTGCTGTATCCATCCATCCATCCATCCATCCATCCAGCTGCAGCTGTGTTCGTGCTGTTGCTGTTGTTGCTGTCGCATCTGATTAGCGCCAAGTTAAGCTGGCTGGCAATGAAAGAAATGTGGGCAAAAAAAAAAATAAATACATAAAAAGTAGCAAAAACCGCACGCTTCACGTGGGTGCAAGATCTACTGACGCGGAGGCAGCCAAGTAGGTTTAAACAGGTTTAAACAGGTTTAAACAATAAAGGATCAAAGCCCAAGGACTTAATTTCAATTACTCAAGAGAAAAGGTATTGATAAAGTCTTACTGTTTTGTTGGTTAACTTTAAAACTCAATAAAAACAATTCTTCTGGATTCTGTAATCCTCTATTAATAAGTTTTTGCTTCCAAATAAACAGCCCCTCATAATAAAATGCGCATAAATTAAGCTTATTTTGTTACAATATAATTTTTGGCTTTGGCCAAAAAAACAGGGCTAAAAAAACTGCCTCAGACTCAGTCGCAGCGCTGTCAACGTCTTGCATTTAAGGTTAAAGCAACATATTTGCATGGTGAAGTAACTGGGGCAGAAAGAGGCAGTTATAGTGGAACTAGACTCTATAGGAAGATTTAATTTACAGTGGGTTCTGCTTGAAAGTATTTAGTACTTATATTATTATTTAGAATTTTTTTTTGAAAGAGATAAGAAAGTATATAAAAAATACAGTTTATTGAGAATTATAACTTGAAAAATTAGTAGTAATATTTGGCTTTAAAATAAAACGTCAAGCAATTTGGGGAAATTCCAATGTGACCCTAGCACTCAAAATAATTCATTTTTATTTTCCAAGTTGATTTAAAATAACTCTTTTCTATTTTCTTTGAAAATTTGACTTATACTTTTCCTGGTTATATTATTATTTATGTAAAAAAAATGTTAAAAATATATATATTTTATAAGTCAAACACCACTGTTTCTGTTAGCGAAATCGAAAACATCGCCGGTCGTCCAGAATGTGGGTTGCAGAAACTAAAACCTAAAAGTGGTTTTTAATGAAAATTTCTATATATGTATTGTATGCTGGTTTCGAGTATGCAATGTATTTATGAATGTATATATGTATGTATGTAAGCCCACATAGAAGCACACCCACTTCCCACTTCCATTACCACTTCCATGCCCATTCCAAATCCCGTTCTCAGTCCCATTCCTGTTCCCATTCCCCCCCATTTACCGACGAAGTAGTGCTGAGTTATTTATTTTGTCTTCTGCTTTTCACAGGGTTGGCCCGTTGCGGTCTATTGCCAACAGCTGGGTGCAGGAACCGACATTTGCAATACCCTTACAAATCATTCACTGCCTTCCCAGGGGTACATGAAGCACCTAAAAAGAGCACCAAACTTGCCACGATCCTCGGAAATTGTATTATACACAAATCTGTCAAATTTCAGAGCATTATACTTCAGGGTAGCAGAGTCTGGAGGAAAATTTATCATGCATTACTAACTTTTAAGCTGATATTATACATCTTTATAAAAGCATAAAACCACAACATTGTGCACAATAAAAATTCAAATAAAGATGCCCCTGACTCTGCCTCTAATTACACAAATTGAAAAGCGCACACGTGAGCTTGGCTACGTTTTTTTTTTTATGCTTCCGTGGGTGTGTGTACACGTGTGGCCACGCCCAGATCCCCGCCAGAGATACTTGTCCGCCCCCTTTTGGTATTCCGCCGGAATCCGGATTGAGCCGGGCGTAAAGCGGAAAGCATTGCGTGAGGCCCCAAATCCAGGTGGCACTCTACATAATGCCCTCACTTGGGGGTACTAAGGGGTCTCCACCAGATCGTGCCAAGCAGATAGTTACAGCCAGTCGCAGTCCTTTGCCTTTGCAGAGGGTGTGACATGCAAGAAATTCATTTGGACGACAACATTTAAATCCAGTTTAAGTACGAAATACAAGTTTAATAGCCTTCCTGTGTATCTTGAAAATACGGAAGTTTATCTCGAAAGTACTTAAGTTTAACCTGCCCAAAAATCTTTATATTTAGCAAAATTCGTCATAACATTATTAAAGGCTTTTAGATATAGAAAATTATTTCAATGATATTTTGATTTTTATCATTTTTGGTAAAAAATCAAATTTTTAAAAATCCATAAAAAAGCCAAAAATGCACCAAATTCAATTCGGAAGGCGTTGTTGTGTTCGTTTTTTTACGGTTAATAAATATTAATTTTAATATTTATCCAGAATTTTTTATAATAATTTTTTGAAAATTAAAAGTCAAAATATCAAAAAATTATGTTGTCAAAAGTTCATAACAAAGCCAAAAATGCACCAAATTCAATTTGGAAAGCGTTTTTGTATTAGTTTTTATAAGGTTTTTAAATCTGCATACTTAGTTTTTGTTTATTTTAACTTTAATTTTTTTCGGATTTTGACGAT